>CABHPR010155893.1:9064-35815 GCA_902168415.1 Peromyscus melanophrys
TTGAGACCATGATTGGAAAATGCACAGGGACAAATAGCCAAACTAGTGGAAACACATGAACTATGAACCAATAGCTGAGGAGCCCCCAACTGGATCAGGCCCTCTGGATAAGTGAGACAGTCGATTAGCTTACTATTTGGGAGGTTCCCAGGTAGTGGGACTGGGACCTGTCCTTAGTGCATGAGCTGGCTTTTTGGAGCCTGGGGCCTATGCTGGGACACTTTGCTCAGCCTGGGTGAAGGGAGGAGGGGGCTGCACCTGCCTCGGCTGGGCTGAATCTACCAGGCTGAGCTGAATCCCCAGGGTAGTCCTTGCCCTGGAGGAGATGGGAATGCGGGGGTGGGGGTGGGGGGGTGGGGGGTGGGGGGGGTGGATTGGAGGGGGCGGGAGGAGGGAGGACAGGGGAATCCGTGGCTGATATGTAAAATTAAATTAAAGTATAAAATTTTAAAAAAAGAAATAAAAAAGTTAAAAAAATAAAAGAAATTTTCTACTCACTCTACATATCACCCACAGATCCCACCTCCTCCCTCCTCCCACGCCCCCCAGCCCTCTTTCCCAAGCCACCCCACATCCCCACATCCCCCAAACCAAGGTCTCCCATGGGGAGTCAGCAGAGCCTGGCACACTGAGTCTAGGCAGGTCCAAGCCCCTCCCCCACTGCAAGGCTGCCTGTGGTGTGACATCATTCTGACTGTAAAAACAATCTGCGTGCTTAATATTACTGGTTTCTCTGGAGATCTGTGGATGCAAAGACTGACGTACTGTGCTCCCAACAATTAAATATATAAGATACTCATTAAATATTATTGGCAATATGAAATGATCTCTGACAATGTAAATTTATGAATTCTAATTATAGGTTATTGGGTCTTGGGAAATGGTTTAATGTTGAGTATACTTGCCTGCAAGCCTGCAGAACAAAATTTGAATCCCCAGAACCTGTGTAAATGCTAGGAGGAGTGGAGTCCCCCTTAGAAGTCTAACAGCGGAAGGCAGAGACCGGAGTTAACCAGAACAAATTCCTGGCATGATTAGCTATACCAGGAAGCTCTGTGTTTTATTATAGTACCTTTCTTCACTGAACAACGGGAAGAGCTATTGAGAACGAACTGGGATATTAGCCACAGATTTCATCATGCATGTGCACTCAGATGCATGTACACTTGAACATACAAACCTTTGAAACACTCATAGACAGACAGACACATTCACAGGCACATGCACACCAAACAAAAAAGGAAAAGGAAATAATGTATACATTTCAATACAATTTAAATTACAATCTTCTTGCATAATATATATTGAGCTTATAGTAAGAACTTTTGAGTCTCTTTAAATTGCTTTCCAATTATATTTTATGATTTTTTTGAAAATACATATTTATAGTAGAATTGATTGATCTCCCAAATGTGTCATTATAGTAATTCATGCAATAACAACTTACTGAGAAATTCTTTCTAACTGAATGTTCAGAAAATATCTTTTCCTATTTATAATCTATGTTAGTCCCTTTATGTAACTGTAGCAAAATGTATTTGGAAAAAGTTTAAAGAAAGATTAATCTCTCCCTATCTTAGAGATTTCAGTCCCTATTTTACTTAGTTGACTATGAACCATGTCTGGAGTAGAATGTAACTGAGTGGATACACTGTGGAACCAAGGGACTAAGCCCCTGGTATGTCTGAAGCGGAGAGGAGTATAGATGAAAGACCTGGACAGACAGAAACTTTAAAAACATATCTGCAGGGACCACATCCTACAATAGTAGATTCAATCTCCCCTAAATAATGCCATCAAATTATAAAACAGATACACAAAGTTAGGACTCTCATTAGATCACTTTGTGGAGATGTTTTGCTAGGATTTCCAGCGATTAGCAATGATTCTAATAGAATATAATACATATCCTAAACCACAGTAGTGTTTCTTTTTAGGTTAGCTTTGTGTGTTTGCTTAATTTGTCTAGTAGTGATAAATTTACCATTTGATCAATGTGTTTTAATTGGGCAAACATTACAAGGCTTAAAATGAAGAAATATTTCCTGGGATTGGTTACTGTTCCTTGCTTTGCTGTCTGTTTTTATTAGTCAATTGTCAATTTTACTTATGTTCAATGAAGAATGGGGTTTTATAAAATAAACCATAGGTACTAGATACAATAATTATAAACATTTATGGATGCAATGTGCTATTTCAATACTAAAATTTAATTAAATTATCAGATTGGAGCAATTGAGACCTATAATCTCAAACATTCATTGTTTCTTAATGTTAAAAACATGTACATTCCATTGCATTAAATATTTTAAAATATTCAATTATTGTCTAACAATGGTATTTCAACTTGGAATTAGACATTAGCAGCTCTTACTCCTACCCCAATACACTTCTGCCAGTACAACCTACCCGTTCTATATTCTCTTAAAGACTTTACAATGTCTGGTAAATTTGTTTTGAACATAAACCAATATTGCATGTTTGAAGAGAAAATTCTACAATATCAAATACATATACCTTCTCTTCCCTTTTTGTGCACATTCCTTTTACTTTTGGATAATTTTACCTACATGAAATGTGAAAAGCTCTATTTTCTCTTTTAAAGTTATATTTAGGTGCTGGAGAGACAACTATGAGGTTAAAAGCCCTGCCAGCTGGTATGGTGGCCCTAGGGTATGCTCCCGGCACCCACAAAAAGCTAGCTCTCTTCTGGCCTCCATGAGTACTACAAGCATGTGGTGAACAGGCACGCATGCCAGCAGAGTACCCATACACACAAAGTAAAAACAAATCGTTGCTGTGGGAAATCTTTTTGCACACTGTGTCTCTACCAAGGCTCCTTCTGATTGGTTTCATAAAGAGCTGAACAGCACTAGCTGAGTAGGAGAGGATAAGCGGGACTTCCAGGCAGAGATAAGAATTATGAGAAGGAGGGGCTGGGGATTTAGCTCAGCGGTAGAGCGCTTGCCTAGCAAGCGCAAGGCCCTGGGTTCGGTCCTTAGCTCTGGGAAAAAAAAAAAAAAAAAAGAAAGAATTATGAGAAGGAAAAAGAGAAGCAGTAATTCACCAGCAAGACACAGAGGAAGTGGGGCATACAGTATGGAGGAGAGATAATGAGCTATGTGGCAGCACCTAAATTTGTATAAATAGGTTAATTTAATTTTTAAGAGCTGGTTGGAAACTAGCCTAAGCTAAGGCCAAGGTTTCTTACCTAATAAGAAGTCTCAGTGTCCTTATGTGGGAGCAGGAGATCCAAGGAGAACTCAGTTACAAATAATAAACTTAAAATTATTTAAAATTTTAGCCGAGATTATATATTTATTTAAATACATGCTTTGTAGACACATAGAAGTTTTAATTGTGCTTTGATTAGCACAAGATATAAATATCATTGTTATACATCCATGTTTAATACTCCTTAATTATTGTTTTATTAAAACAAATACAGAGAATGTATATAAATATAAATTATAGCTGTGATAATTTGTGTCAAATACAATTAAAATGTAGTAGAGGGTCATCCACTGGAGTGGGTAATTTTATAAATGGATCTGTTTCTATATATCGTGATCAACTTCTATTTATTTTTGAGGTAATTATCATGAGAAGTTGAGAAGTAGTTACTGAAATTATTATATTTTATCTTATCATTATATCTAATATCAAAAATAAAGAACATATTTCTTTACTTTTTCCATAAATAGAATAATAAAGGAGGTATTAATATTGAAAGTGATTTAAAAGTCAGCATAAGACATTTCAGATGATAATACTGAAATTATAATAATAGGCTGTGGATACCATTTGTTTCTTTGATTTATGAACAGATTCAGGGTTTTGAATAAAAGCAAATTAAGGTTATTATGTTTTCATGTAGAAAGAAAAATGAAAGTATGTCAAAATAAGGAAAGAAACACATCAGTCTATTTTATCTGATGAAGAGATCTATTTGAACTTGTTATTCTTTATTGGAAGACGAAGAATCTTAATGACACAAACTCATTGTGTTATCCCTGAATTCTGATAATATGAACATTTGCTTCCATTACAAGAGTATAATCTACTAACACATAACCTGATGACATTTGCTCATCCAGTTAAGGCATTCTTCTAGCAATGTACATAATAACCAAATAGATTATTTATGGAATAAAAAACCTTCTAAGAACAAAAGCACATGTTATTTATAATTGAGAGTTTTCAGGTTCTGAGGGATATGATGGAAAAACATCTCGAAATCTTCTGTCCCCCTTTCTGTTACAATAAGATTATGCAGGTTGTATTGCTTAGCAGACCATTTTAACTAATAATCTAATTAAGGAACAGGCCATCTGACTACTGATTTTTTTTTTGTACAATTCTTATTTTTAGAAAATTTATACTGATTTTATTAACCATGTGTCTAGATGTTTGAAGAAACAATAATCTTAGAGCTATAAACTGTATGTGCTAAATTAAATTAAATTAATTAGATTCTCACCATGCTGGAAGTGGTAAATGAGACACTAAAATTAGTTAGAATAATTGTATCAATGAATGAGACACTGTCCTTTTCATCATAAGCACTGTGGCCATAACAAACTAAAAATTTAATTCTTACTCACCTAAACCTACAAAAAAAAATGATCAGATGCTCTATGCTGTTGTTCTTTGTAAGAAGACTAGAACTCACATAATGTCACTGATTTGATTCCAAGTTAACAAATATATACGCTTCTATTATGAACACTGGGGGATCTTCAGGTTGTGTGTTTATACATAATGGAAATAGCTAGTCTGACAATAAAGTATTTTACTTGCACTGAATTTCCATTCCAGATCTTGTTGACTCATACCTTATTCATCAACTAGTGTGGACTTTAAAACAAGAGCCACACAAACAGTTCTAGCTGAGTTCTTTGGAGCAAAACCCCAAACTAGAAGTGCATGTGAAAAAAAAAAATATGTGCAAGGAAGGGGCCTGGCTAGGGTTGGGGAGAAATAAGAGATAGAAATTGTAAACCAAGAGAATTTATTAATAAAAGTGAAATGAGTAAAGACCACTAAATTTTTTTTAAATCCATAGAGACTCAAATTATTTTGTTTACCTAAATTAAATACAATATACATAAATATGTGTTTGCTTGTATGCATTACATATATTACACACACATATAAATATATATGTATACATATATATTTATGCAAGATGAGGTTATAGAATTCTTCTCCCATGAGCTAGAGACTATCTAACAAAGTCCCAATAGAGGTCACCAGAAACCTCCATTCCTGTCATTGGCATTGATCCAAGCAACTTCCAAAGTAATGTAGGCTGCTGCTGTTTTCTTGGGTTGCCTGCAAGGAGTTGATTGTCTTTGTTGATGGAGTTACGATTACAATATAGTTACAATTCAGACCCAGGACTCAGAAGAAGAATCTGACTGTAACAGAACTGGAAGCCTAATTTTTGAGGACTAGCTCACACAGTACTAGAGGTTGCTGTATTAGTTACTTTTCTATGGCTCCAATTAAACCCAGTGGCCAAGACAACTTGGAGAAGGAGTTGAGTTAGATTTACAGCTCCAGAGGGACAGAACACCAATGACAGTGGAGATAGCAATGGCAGTCGGTGGCAGGAATGATGGCAGGAGAAACAAGGCAACGGCTCACATCTTAAAGTCCCAGGACCAAGTAGAGACAGAAAATTGGAAATGTCAGGAGTCTTTCAACTCTTAAAGCATGCTTCCAGAAACATAATCCCTCCAATAAGGCCACAGCTCCTAAATCTTCCCTAAAAACACCACCCACTGGGCACTAAGTGTTGAGACTATGGAAGACATTTCTCACTTAATGCACCAAAAGTGCTACACAAACAACCAAGAGAAGAAAACAACCAACAGTCCTACTCCACTGTGACACACTTCAAGATATCTCTATAGATGCAACAGCGTCACTATTGGTGGTGATCAAAAACTGTTCAATTAGATGTGATGTACACTCAACAGGATGGGGGTCATGCCTGCTAATGTTAACCTAAAAAACTACACACAGCTAGTGAGTTCATCAATCTTAGAGAATAACTTACAACTTCTGCTTTACTAAACCACCAGTACAATTCTTAACTGTATTCTAAACACTTAATGTGATACCCACAAATAAGTGTTGCTCTTAAACCTCATCAATGAAGCTCCTTTTTGAGACAAACAGAGACCATTGCATGGAGCCACAACTGATCTAAATGCACAGAAACAAAAAAAAAAAAAAAAAAAAAAAAACCTCCTCTACTTGGGGTGCAAATCCTAATTTGGTGAACCTACAACACAACCCCTATACTTAAGAAGGATCATCACTAAATACGAGACAGAGGACCAAGAATTTAGGTATAAGATTATGTCTCCCAGATACGGACGGTAAAGTAGCAACTCCTATGAAATGTCAAAAATATAATTGCCTAAACAAGGCAAGAATAATTCTATCAACTATTAATATTTTATCATAGATGGGGAAAAGTCCATAGGTCTTCACAAAGAGGTAAAGAGGTGTAAGTTATAAACAACTTCTGAAAGAGGGAGAATTAGTTGTCCCCAAGGATGAGCCTCCTAGTTGGTTATCTAATATTAAGTGGCTAGCCATACAAACATGTACATATGAGCAATACTAAATGGTTTCAGCAGCTTGTATTTCTTTATTTTTCATATATATGTAGTATATACACGTTTATGTATACATGTTTATGTATGTGTATATGTGTATATATTTGTTTTGAAAGGCACCAAACACTTCATTTTACTTAGGCCCTGATCACCATTCTATGGATGAAGTCTTCCCAAATTTCCACTGTGCATGTGGGGAAAATATGGTGTTATTTTATATTTTGCACCAACATCATTTGATTGTGTGCAATAGAGTTTTTCTTTTTTGTTGATCTACTCTGTTATTGCATTATATTTCTTAGAAAACTGTTTTCTTGGACAAACAATCTAATTTCAAGGTCAAATTTCTCTTCTGATTCTCTTCTGCCTTTCTAACTGCATATTTGCACTTAAGTATTTCACATACAAGTAAAGTCATAAAACATAAAATCAGTGGATGCAAAGTGGCAAAGTTTACAAGCTGAGGGGACTAGAAACTGTTTTGGTCTTTACACTGCTGCTTGCTGAAATCTGCATCTTGAGTGTTCCATCCCCATAAGGTTCCTTTAAGTCTAAATATTTGAATGTATGTAAGGAAGTCCTGGCATGAGACTCTTAGAAAGTAAGTGCTTATGACACATTCTGATGATGCTGTTAACACAGCATAGAAACTCCAAGTTCAAGATGTACTCTGGCACTACACATTCATTTTCGTTTTCTGAATTAGTTCCTAACTTGGTGATAATGGAAAAAATACATTTGAATTGTTTCTGCTTCAATTTCTTCTTCACTGAAATGAAAATATTTCCATGTATACATACATACATATACATATATATATATATATATATATATATATATGCGTGTGTGTGACATACATCAAAGAGACAATACATTCAAAACATTTAGGGTTGTTCGGAAATAGCACCTCTTAAAGACTTTGATTTTACTCTAATATAAATTACACTCCTTTCTAGGTATTTAAAGTTTTTCTACAATGACTCATTGTACTTCAATCATTATCTGCTTCATTTGGTTAGCATTCATTTTATTTTTCTTCATATATCACCAATATCAATATTCTTTATCTTGTTTTATTAGGTGTTTCATTTATTCCTAGTTTGTAAAGTTTGGGTTATTATTGCCTTTCTAATGGCAGTAGTTTTTTCATGTCTTCAATGCTTTCCACCTCCCCCATAGACAGCTCCACCCAATTATCATCTGAAGAGCAGAGTGTGTAGTTTGATGTTCATCTCTTCATAGTTTAAGAATGGTTCGTTAATACCCAATTTATTCTCACAAAAAGTTCAAGTCTTTTTTAGCCTGAAATATACTATTCTTTATGCAGACCATCACTTATACTACTTGAAAGACAAGGTTTCCCTAAAAACTACCTTTTATTCTTTTAAGCCTTTCCTCCGCTAAGCCCTGGAGCAAATCTCACATTGTTATGCAGCCATTAAGCATAAGTTCAAGTATCAGTTTCGTGGAAGGCACTATCTCTGGTTAGCTCTTGCATAAGCCATATTTCCCACTATCATATTAGGTTTATTTTTTTCTTCCTCCAATAAACAGCAACTGATATGTACACATTCTGTTTTCTTTTGTCATTTAATGCTTTTCATATTAGCAATGCCTGGTTAAATTTCATTAAAGCAATAAAACAAAGGAGAATCTTATTCAGGTTTATTAAGAACTTTCAGCCAAAGGTAAGAAGAGAGTCACAAATTTCAGCTTTATATTTTCTGTACCCAGCAGGAATGAGAAATTAAAGCAGGAGAACTTGTGAGCATCAGTACAAATATCTACCTTGGCTAGCTTCTATGTGATAGCCTATTTTTATGTCAGGTTTCATAAAGCGTGAACACCAAAAGTTGTGGATATATAATTGTTACATGTGACAACTTGTGGTTTATCACCACACTGTAACTAAATCTTCCCTCAGTGATATAGAGATAATGGTGTTCTAGTATTATATGCATGTCAGATAAAATTTCCATGACAAAAGACTTCTTCTTTATGATACAAGTTTCCTTTCCATAGAATAAGTGTTTTGAAACTAGCTATTCAAATAGTCTACAAGTATCCAATAATTTTTCCTAATATTTTATTTGGCTGGATTCCACATAGAACATAATTTTATGATTTCTTATAAACATATATCATCATTTTTAGCTGTCCTTATTTGAATGGACCCTGTCATTTCACCTTTATCCCTTATCTAAAATAGGATTCTCAAATTTTACCTCAAATATACAGTAGCTGAAAAAATTAATAAATAATTAAAATATGGTTTTCTTGAAACAATTTCAAAATGATTGTCAGCAGCTCTGAAGAATAAATTCTGAGCTACTATTTCTCAGTTCTGCTTCTTTTATCTCTGGATATTCAAAAGTGTGTTTCTGTATTTGTTCCTTTTCATATTACTGTTCTCAAACACCTGAGAAGTGATTAAGACATTCTATTAGCTGTAATTAAGCACCACAACCATAACCAAAGGGTACTTATATATGGAAAAGTTTATGCTCACTTAGAGTTCTAGAGGGAAGTAATGGATGCATGGCAGTATGCAAGCATGTTGGAAGAGGCAGAAGTCTGCACGTCACATCGACAACTACAAGTACTCAGGAGAGAGTAAACTAGAAATGAAAGAAGGCTGTAAGCTCTCAATACTTATCCTTAGTGACCTATTTTCTCCAGTAAACGCATGCCTTTGAAATCTCCCCCAAAGAGTGCCACCAAGTGTACAAATGACCAAATCTACTGGAGAAGTTTATAATGGAAATCACAGTAGATTTCAAGGCTAGTTTTGGTTCAAAGGTTCAAAAGTGAAGTCCTTCATGGCAGAGAAGGTGTGCACTCCCACAACTCTTAAAGCAGGGACATGAGTCTGATATCTCAAATCTTGATGGATTAGGAAGAAGATAGAGGACAGGAAATGTGATCACACAGTGTATTAACTTTGAGTCCATCCCTTTGGAGATCCCATTGGCCTATTCATCTGCCCACAGACTCCTAACACATTCCTAATGCAGTGCCACCAGCTAGGGGCCAAATTATCAAACATATTATCCTGCAGTACAGCATTTTATGTTCACACTATGACACTATCATTGAAAAGCAATTTTGCTATTTTTCCAGACAAGGTTTTGCTGTGTAGCCCTTATTATTCTGGAATTCACTCTGTAGACCAGGCTGGCCTTAAATTCTGGGATCTGCCTGCCTCTGCCTCCTGAGTGTTGGGATTAAAGACATGAACCATGGCTATTTGGCAAGGAACACTATTAAAATAAATATTTATCACTGGTTTTCTTTAAGAGTTTTACATGGACACCTAAAGAGATGTGACATTTTACATTCAAAATAATAGGAATGAAACTTTGAGAAAGATGAAAAAACACAGTAGAGCATGCAAAAAATTAATACATATAATATATATTGTGTATATACATTATATATAAGATATATTATATATATAAAGAAAGAAAGACCCACGAACCTTGCCTGCTTTACACTAGGAAATAGTGTGAGCAGGAGCTTTGAAAAGAAGGAAATTAATGTTATGTTCATAAACAAAAGGACAGTTTTTGAATAAGAATGGCAATATATATCAAGATAGAATATGTAAGCTTAAAATCTATATAGTATTGCTTATACCTTCTTCTATTTTTAGCATATTTCAGATTTGATAGAGAAAACTGAAAATAAAACCAAGTCAAGATAGTTGAAGAAGTCTATTCCCTAGCTTTGTTCTATTTTGCTGTATATTTTAAAAGTATTTCTTGCAATATTTTGACGATATCCTTTCTTCTCACCGAAGTACTTTGAGATCTTCCCCATGTTTCTCAAACACAACCTTGTGTTCTTCCTCCCTTTCTTTCTCAGAAAAATAAAAAGGAAGGAATGAAGGAAGGAAGGAAGGAAGGAAGGAAAAAAGAAAGAGGAAAGAAAGAAAGAAAGAAAGAAAGAAAGAAAGAAAGAAAGAAACAAACAAACAAAGAAACAAACAAAGAAACAAACAAAGAAACAAACAAAGAAACAAAGAAACAAAGAAAGAATGTATGGAAGGAAAGGAGAGGAAAGAAAAAACACACACACTAGAACAAGACATACCTTTGGTTTTGGTCAACAAATCTTGAGAATGAGGCCTTTCTCAAAGTCTGATTCATATACCTAGTATCACTCTCTGTTATGTTTTTAAAAAACTTGACCTGACTTGTGGAGAATCCATAACTGTCTCATGTCTGACATCTGACATCCTGATATACTTTAACCTCATACCCAGAATTGCCAGCTTTCTGCTATTTCCAGTATCAGAGATAACTTAGGATTTCATTTTAGGATCTATATATCATAGGCAGGTATAGTCTTCACCCTATGTACTTCATAGGGAAGATCTGATTTTCCAGTCCTTATACGAATAGAGTACAGTCTGTATACTGCAGTGTCTGCAGAGAACTGAACCCAGGACTCCTGCCATGTGTGAAAACATCCACATTCTAACGCAAAGCTCCAGACATGGACTTCTTCACAAGACTCTACCCTATGAAGAACTGGACTTAGAAACTAAATCTTTTCATGCTCCTATATAGAAATCTCTTTTTTCTTCTATTTTTAAAATTATAATATAATTACACCATTTTCTTCTTCTCTTTCTGTCCTGCAAATCCTCTCATATACTTCCCACTGGCATTTCAATTTTACTGCCTTTTTCATTAATGGTTGTTACACGAATGTATGTATTTGCAAATATATCCCTATACACACTCTGCTAGGTTTGTATAATGTTACTTGTATGTGCATGTATTGTTTCAGGGATGACCATTTTGTTTTGGGTAACCAACTGGTGTGCTTTCTCTGGGAAAAGGAGAAGAAAAATATGAAGTCGCTTTGTCCCCAATGAGTTTTTTTTCTTAGAATCTTTAAAACTGTCTTGTCCCCCAACTCTGACAGCACATAAAACTTCCAATGTCTTTTCTTTTGCACTTAACTGTTTTGTGTGTGTTTGTTTTTATGTGTGTAAGACATATATTCATACATATGTATACATGTATATGTGTATACATAGGTATACAACGCACACTAATATATATGTGAAAAAATGAGAGTGATTGGTATATTTATATATCATTGTTATTTATTTATTTATTTGTTTTTGTTTGTTTACTTGTTTGTTTGTTTGTTTGTTTGTTTGTTTGTTTGTTTTGACGAGATCACCTTGCTGGTCACCCAGTTCCAGGGCCTTACTGTCTCTGCTCTCCTAGCACTGAAATTGCATGTGAGTGTCAAGGAATTTTTTTAATGTAGTTGCTGGTAATTAAACTCACATTATCAAGTAACATTATATTGCCTGAACAGATGGTATTTTATATGTTTGGGAATATACATGGTAATATACAGAAAACATACACTGTATATGACAAAACTTAATGAAAATTGCTATAAATGTGAAAGATAACTAGGAGGAGCTTATGGGAAGAGGAAAGGGAAAGGCAGGATGAAATTATAATTGAAGAAAACTCATATCCACATGCTTAAGTGGCAAGCACTTTACCAACTGAGGCATCTCCTGTGCCCCATTCGGCTTCTTTAACTGTGTGGCAACCCTCAAGTTTACACTGCTCAATCTGGATTTCATCCCCAGCATAACCACATGGGTTGAATGGAAAAATCAGAGGATTCACATTTTCCCAAGGTTTTGGATTTGTCTTACAGGATTAAGGAAGTGGATAAAGGCTTTCCTCACTTTTAACATTTTGCGTTAGTGTCATGTCTGGCAACCGGGAAAGTCAGCTCTCACACCTCTTATGTTCAGCTGAGCATTTAAAGATATAAAATGCCTAGTCCCTAGTCAATATTACTCAGTGATTAGAATTAAAGGTTAGAAATCTGGATAGTATTGGCTTTTATTTTCTCACCAGTGTATATGGTATAAACATAGCCCGAGAAACTATTGTCCATATTCTATTCCATTCTATAACCATTCTATTCTCAGAAAAGAAACAGAGTACAGCAGACAGTGAACACAGATTTAAATTTCTTTTTGTGAGGCTGAGAACTCCTTCACAACTACTGTTGATGTCCTGGTATAATCTTTATTGTCATCCATTCTATTTGCGGTAGTCTAATTTCCAGGTACTCTTCCAGGTAATTTAGCAGTTAATCAAAAGTCAGTATATATAACTTTAAATCAATGGTAAATGCTAAAGTGGGTATCAGATGCTAGATTTTGTTAGAAATGTAATATTGACTGTAGCTAGAGTTTTCCTGCCTGGCCCAAACAGTCAGGACAAATCTCTCTCACCCACCAGTCCCACAGCTGCTCAGACCCAACCAAGAACACACAGAGACTTATATTGCTTACTAACTGCATGGCCGTGGCAGGCTTCTTGCTAACTGTTCTTATATCTTAAATTAACCCATTTCTATTAATCTATAAGTTGCCTCGTGGTTCATGGCTTACCGGTATCTTAACATCTTCTCATGGCAGCAGCTGGCAGCGTCTCTGTGACTCAGCCTTCCACTTCCCAGAATTCTCTTCTCTGCTGGTCCCACCTATACTTCCTGCCTGCACTGGCCAATCAGTGTTTTATTTATTAACCAATCAGAACAACGTATTTAACATACAGAACATCCCACAGCCATTGACACTTCATTGGTTAATTAGAATTGTGTGTGCATTTTCTGAAATCATATGCTTCTACCATAATAATTTGTCTATGATTAAAGCATTTTGTTCTAGCTTATCCAAGCAACATCCTCTATAAAGTTATTAAGAAACATTATACTTTTCTTAGAATCATGTTTGCAAACACAACATAACAGAGTAAAATAATATGAATATGTAAAGTGTATATATTATATACAGTATACATATGCTTAGTTCACATATGAATAGATTAAAATTTAACGTAGTCACTTTCATCTATTATGCTCTACTTTTGATGATATAAATTTTTCATAATTTCAAATAATCCTTTTATTAGATATTTAGCATCGTGTGTGCATTGGTATGCAGAAATTCATTTGCACTGCTTATTGGCAAGTTACAAATGTAATTAAATTACACATATCATCTTGAACCAATGCAGTAAAAATCTCAGGTACAACTAAGAAGGAATTTTTCTCACAGAAATTCAATTAAGATCTTCAGGGAAAGTAAAGCAATAAGAACAAGGTAACTATTTTTCCATGTTACAAATCTAAATTCACATGTTCACATATATAAAATTTCCTCATTTATTTTTTAAAATTGAAAATAATAATAATAATATACTATTAGCCTTACACTTTTGTTTTAAACCATAGACAGAATATGCAATGCTCAATTGTTTAACTTTGCTATTAATCATAACAGAATCATAAATAATAATTTGATTTTTAATGTGTAAGAAACATGCCCAGTTATAGAAATCAATTGAAATGAATTTACTCTCTGGAACTCAGTTGATTTGACCATTTACTATGATAAACACATTTATTAAACAAAACATTTATGGCAAAGCAATAAAAAATTGATATTCAATTTAGTTGATAATCATGAAAATATGATCATATCATGATAATCTGAAAATTATTACAAGCACATGTCATCTGAATCTGAGTAATTAACTTGACAAACTATAATAGAGTGAGTTTAATACCAAAAGTGAAAGTCCTAATAGCAGGACGGTAACAATCAGACAAGTTGAATACTATCAGAATCTGGTTTTAGTTAGCACAGTTATTCATATGCCCCATTAAATATTAAAAACAGATTGCAATGCTATTTATTTTTATAAAATACATATAGTTTTATTCTAAAGAATGAATCTAAATCTTAAGATTTTTATGAACTACTAAGATTCTGAAACAAAAGGACATGTTTCTTTAAGACAATTTATCAGTGGCATAAGGCACTGGCATTGACAAAATTACAGATGGGGAAATTATTTTCTAGGGCACCTTATATCATGAGATTGTAGCTGTTCATTCTTTAATGGAGCTATCAAAGTCTGTGTGCTAACAGCCACTAAGATCCTGCTCTACTGAGAAAGAAAATACAGTAGATGAAAGACTATATTTTCAGAAAATGTACATTTTAAGTCAATTCAAATTGGAATTATATATAAGATAGGAAAATGTTTCATTAGTTTGAAAAAATATAAATTGTATTCACACATAAAAACAAAAGGTAAACCAAGATTTCCCAGATAT
Organism: Peromyscus melanophrys; assembly: GCA_902168415.1. Classification (NCBI taxonomy): domain Eukaryota; kingdom Metazoa; phylum Chordata; class Mammalia; order Rodentia; family Cricetidae; genus Peromyscus; species Peromyscus melanophrys. The sequence goes on from CABHPR010155893.1 coordinate 23,872, forward strand.
CTCAAAATGAAAACTATATTTTATATACACATATTACATAAAGCACACATAAATGTTATAGCTCAGTCATTTAATAAAATGCTATTCTTTTCCAACCAACATAAATGAATATAACATTTTATTTTTTCCAATAGTGCCAGATAATTATTATCTCATACATTATAAATCTACTAAAGTAAGAAACTGAACATATATTTTAATGGGCAAAACTAATAAATGAGTTACTAGGTGCCTTTTGTTTTTAATATTCAGTATTAATAATTATAGAATATTGCAGAAAATAAAATATTATTTTCTCAAAAATACTGAAACTTGTTAAAAGAAAGAAATACTAAGAAATATTAATAGTATGTCACCTATAATCATTATACCTGCTAAAATATATAAGAAAAAAGAAACTAAATCTAAGACCAATTTTTTTAAATGGTTGAGGAAGTCTTTACTCATGGATCATGAATGGTACTGTGTATAGATATAAAAAATTACATATATAAAAAAGAGGAAGACAAGGAGAGAAGTAGAAAAAAATAGAGCAAGGGACATTAATTATCTAACTCTGTTGAAAGAGACTATGTTTCCCTATATGACATCTATTGATACCACAAGCAACCAACAAAAGAAGAAGTCATGACAATTAGTTATCCAACACAAAGTGACCAGCCATAAAACAGATACATACAAGTAGCAGTATACAGTCTGAACTGGCTGTATTTATGCCTTTCTATGTTTGCAACAAGAATTAAAGTAAAAAAGAGGCCATGAATTTGACAGAAAGCAAGAGGGAAGGTCCAGGGAATTATTGGAGGGAAGAAAGGAAAGGAAGAAATGGTGTCATTTTATTCTAATACTAATATTTAAAAATGGTTAAAAGGTAAAGCATCACAAGAGTATTTCAAATAATTTTAAATAGAATTGTTTAATGAAAATATTTTTAAGTGATTTTTATCTCGTGTGTATGTGTGTTTTATGTGAATGTCTTTGTTTGCACCTTGTGTGTGACTGGTGCTGATGAAGGTCAGAAGAAGGTTTTGAATCCCCTGGAACTGAGGTTACAGCTGGTTTTGAATTATCATCGTGAGTCTAGCAATAACTCCAAGTCTCTGCAAGAGGACCAAGTGCTCTCTCACCCACTAAAAAGCTCTAAGCTGTTCAAGAGAGTTTTCATTAAACGAAGAATGAAGTTATCAAAGAAATTCATTTGTAAAAGAATATTTTGAAGATATAAGGAACACAGTTTAAAAAGAGTAATAAGCTGGGGTCATCCTTGTGGATTCCTCGTGAATACCCTAACTGTCACCATAGAGATTTTCTCCAGTAACTGATGGAAGCAGATGCAGGGATCCACAGCCAAATACCAGGCTGAGCTCCAGGAATTCAGTCAAAGAGAGAGAAGAGAGAGTCTATGATCAAGGGGCATCAAGATCATGATGGGGAAACATACAAGAACAACCAAACCAAGCTAGTGAGAACTCATGAAATTTAGACCAACACTTGTGGAGCCCCCATGGGACTGGAGTAGGCCCTCTGCATAGGCATGACACAGTTGTATAGCTTGATCTGCTCAAGGGACCCCCTGGCAGTAGGATCAGAATCCATCTCTGGTGCATGAGCTGGCTTTTTAGAGCCCACTACCTATAGTGGGACAGCTAGCATAGCCTTGAGACAGGGGGAGGGGCTTTGACCTGCCTCTACCTAATGGACCATGCTCTGCTGACTCCCCATGTAAGGCCTTACATTCTTTTAGGAGTGAATGGGGGATGGGTGAGTGGGGGAAGGCTGAAGGGGTGGGAGGAAGGAAGAGTGGGGTCTGTGATTGGTATGTAAAACGAATTAAAAAAATCTTCATAAAAAAACAGAGTAATGAGCAAGATCTTTTTTTTCGAAATACATAGGGACAATTGTCAGTATGTGTGTGGCAAAGTATGATAGAAAATCAAATTTAATAAAAAAATACAGTGTAGAATCATATCTATATTGATTTATTTATGCTATAAAGTTTAATAAACAAATGGATTATAAATAAAATGTAATAAAAATGAGACCTGTTGGTGTACATTATCAATTTTAGAGTAAAATTCAATCAATTAAGGCCACTACTGATTGTAATATAAACATTACTTTTGCATAGATTATTGCAATATTCTTTGTCAAAAGTGCAAAATTTTACTCTGTGGTGTAATGGCAGAAAATACCCTCAAGTCAGAAGATACTTTTTAAAAAAATTTTACATCCTTAAATATTTCCAAGACAATTATCTATTATGCAAAGAATTTTTTAAAAAATTTCATAAATTAGTGTTCATCTTTGTATTTTAGGACCTCCATCTGTGGGATTTATATTGCTACAAGCTTAATAAGCATATTGACATGGTTGAACAGCTATCCATACCATCTACATTCAGTACTCTCGTTAGATTAATTTTTTATTCATTTTACATACCAATCACAGATTCCCTCTCTTCCCTCCTCCCACTCCTCCCTCAGCCTCCCTACACCAGCCTACCCCCTATTCCCTCCTCCCAAAAGGTAAAGCCTTCCATGGGGAGTCAGCAGAGACTGGTACACTCAGTTGAGGCAGGTCCAAGTCGCTCCCCCTGCATCAAGGCTGTGCAAGGTGTCCAACCATAGGTGGTGGGCTCCACAAAAGCCAACTCATGCAACAGGGATGGATCCTAATCCTATTGCCAGAGGGCTCTAAAATTTTATAATACTGAACAGTATCTCCTTAATTCTTCCCTTCTTTGAATGTATCAAAGTCTTTTTGAAATTTTGTCTCTGTGAATATATCTGTCTCAGTAACTGTCCCATTGTAATGAAGAGATACCATGATCAAGGCAACTCTAGCATTGAATGGGAGCTTGCTCACAGTTTCAGAAGTTTAGTCCATTATTATCATGGCAGGAAACATAGCAGCATGTAGGCCAGGGCTGGAGGAGTAGCTAAGTGCTACACTCTAATCTGTAGGACAAGAAAGAGACTCTGGGTTTGGCATGGGCTTTTTAACCATCAAAACCCAACCCAGTGATATACTTCTTCCAACAAGGATACCCTAATTTCTTCAAAAAATGCCACTCCTTGGTGACTAACCATTGAAATATATGATGGTATGGGAACCACTTTTATTCAAACCACTACTTCATCTTACATGAAGTTATGCTGATTTTATATTTTCGTTATTTGCTCGCTTTAATGTACTATTATTTCCTCAAGTCATTTGTCAGAGTATCTTTCTAATTTAATTGTATTGTATGCAAATACTACACTTCATTTACCCATTTATTTGACAATATAGGATAATTGGTTGCATCTACTGTGGATGTAAAATAAATGTTAGGGTTAAAACACTGAATCCAGGTGCACTTGAGAAGGTAATTAAGGAGACTTGAAGCTAGGTTTCATATATCTAAGTTGTCTCTGATGTTATCCTCACCTTACCCTAAGGGCACTTAGCTTTTCTACTTGTAAACATCATGAATTGATGAGTAGTTATAACTTTATGTGTATTCTTCATTGTGTCTCAGCACAGCTTCTAAGAAATTTTTCCTGTGGAGACCACCACAGAAGCCTTAGGAGTAGCAAGGGAGAAGAATATGGCAGGCCAATCCTTGTATGTCTATCTAGTAGAGATAGATATTTGTTATGGTCTCTTGACTCAACCTAGTCTTTACTGTAGATGAACAGTCTTATTAAATAAGAAACACAGAGCCAATTGCAGAGTTAAAAGCCCAAGAGGTCAGAGCGATAGCTAATAGCTAAAAACCCTTCCTTACCCTTCACTGCCACTGCTGTCCTTCCCCTGCGCAAAGAGAACTACTTCCTGTGTTTCTGTCTTTGTATTGACTTTCTGTTCTGCCTTCTCATTGGTTGTAAACCCAACCACATGACCTCCTCATCACTGCCTATCTATACAGACCTCCAGGTCTTCTATGGTTGGTAGATTAAAGGCATGTGTCTCCATGTTGGCTGTATCCTTGAACACACAGAGATCCGCCTAGCTCTGCCTCCCAAGCGCTGGGATTAAAGGCATGTGCCACTACCGCCCGCTTCTTCTTCTATGTCTTGCTATTAGCTCTGACCCCAGGCAACTTTATTTATTAACATACAAGTAAAATCACATTTCAGTACAAGTAAAATATCACCATACTTTACACTGGAGGGTGTCCTTAATTTCGGCTTCCAGGTTCTCACCTGCAGACATAAATCTTAACTACTTACTTGCTCCACTTGTACTTCCATGTGAATTATTCTCCTTTAGGAGCTTGAGGACCAAGACTAGTGCCATGGGAATCAGCGAGCATATGGAAGGAGGCATCTCTCTTCATCCATAAGTGTCTTTTCATAATATGTGTGTGGATAACAGCACTACAAGCATAAAGAAAAATTACCTTTAAAGAACTTCCAATTTTTTGGATGTTATACAGAGACTATCCTTAGTAAATATATCCATCTGCTTTTAGTTCATTAAATATAACAATATTGTTTTCTATTTATTACATCACATTACATACATCATTGCAATGGCATTCTGTTCCCTTCACACCTTCATTTTTCTGTCCTTTTGAATTTGTTATCCAATACATTTGATGTTAAAAATCTTCCTATGCCATTGTGAATTTCCCTGGGAGAGTTGTCTAGTCAAGCTCTTGGTTAATATTTTAATTGTACTTATTTTTTGTAAGTAGATGTTAAGAAATACCCCTTTATGATACAGACATTAATCTCCAAGCACACATAATTTTCCTGTGTTTTGCTTTGTTTTCAACTTTTTAGGTGGCCAGTTTACTCAGTAATTTATCATGTGGTACTCAAAATTAATTTACATGAGATAACATATACGTATATTTTTCTTTTGTGGCATACTTTCCTTTTTTTAAAACTTTTAACCTACATATGTCTTTGGCTCCTGTATAGAGAATAGAGTTAGATCATATATTTTTTATCATTACAACCATATCTATTTATTTCTCACACATAAAATATAAATGTGGTAATGCAAAGTTCTGAAAATATCTTTCACATCCTAAGAGACTGGAACTTTTGCTGGTCCTCACAGCCAGAGTTAATAATACACTTTAATGTCACTTAAGACTTAGACTGCTTGTCTTCTGTGCACTCAAACTCTTTGTGTAACCTGCCTTTAAGAAAACAATGCAACAATTGACCTTACTTGCTTCCCAGATTTGCTTTACAGATTTCCCAGGTAGTCAGATTTTACAACCTAAGCTAATGCATAGCAATAATCTAAATTATATGTTCATCCATGCCCCTCACTCAGAAAAAATGCATGTGTATCATTTGCTGAAAGCAGCAAAGACAGAAGTTGAAAGCAACTTTCTAAAATCTAACATAAAGGGTGAAAACAACTGTTTATGGATATTGATTGATAAAAATGATGCTTGTTGTCTGAGTCACTAAGGATCAGTTGGAGGTAGTGATTTCATCCCTTCTAAATCTCTGTTGAAGGACAGATCCCATGCTTTCTCCCCATGTGAAGTATGTTGTTCAATAAATACAGAGCAATACTTTTTGTTAGGAACAGACACCACTTACAGACACACACAGCTCATTCAACAGAAAAACACAAACTGAACACCTAGTCACAGGGACAAAAGACACACAAGACATCTTTCAAGCAGGCGCAGATTCAGAATCATACCACAGACGGGAAGAGGACTAAAGATGCAGGGAGCCTGAAGTGGACGATTCAAATCTGGACTTGCTCTTGGTTAAATGATTCCAAGGGGAAGTGTTTTAATTTCTTCCTTAAAGCAGCACTAATGCATTTTTGGTGAATCAGAGTTAATCACTAATGTGTTAATCCACATATATAAACATGCATGATGTCTTTGCTGTGTTAAATATTTGCTCCTCTACATAGAATGATTTATTTAGATGTAGAACTAAGTTCCCAACAAATGGAAATTTACTTATTTGATTTCCTGTGAATATACTAGGAAAGCCCCCATGTTTAGTCCTTTACAAAAGTTTTACTAAAAAAAAAAATCAGAAATATCTTTCTAAAATCTCTAAATTATTTAAGTGACTAGAGGGAACATTTCTAAAATTTCATCTTCCAAAAATCATACCATGTCTGAAATAGACATAAAAAAATCTTCTAGACAAAGCCAACAACTAAGAAAAGCCCACCAGGGAATGGTTAGATAGTAAAAAATGTTTTAAAAGTTCACTGATTCCATTAACAAAACCAATACAAATAAACTCATGAATAAAACAAAATGTTAATTTTTCTAGTTGGAGATGTTACACTCTAAACAGATGTAGGAGGGTGTTTAGGCTGAGCAGCTCACTCTTACTGTTAATAAGCTACATTTAAATCCTAACCCTCTTGAGATGGTTTAGTGAAGAGTGAAGTTTTAGAAGCATGCCTAATAATGTGACTTGAAGTTATAATTTCAGGCTCTGACAACTTGTTGCACACATCTCCATAGTCTAAAACTTTGCAAGAAAAGAAAAATGCACAGCAGCATCTTTGTGACAAGGTAGTCTCAGATATCCATGGCCTTTGAACCTACAAATTCTTCTACTTAACATTTCTGTATAGACTGTGTCCTTCAATACTGAACTAATTTATAATTTCACTTGCACTAACATTCTCTACTGAGTTGTCAAATTTGTGTTCTTAGAGGATAATCTTTAAAATATGTTATATGTAAAGAATAGCAACTTAAACTCTCTAACTCTTCATATGCTTGGATTATCATAGTGTGTAATAACAAGTGTCATTTACCCTTCCCTGACTTACACTTAATATTTTTTAAGCAATCTACATCCTGGTATGCTGTGGTAGTTGCACAAACCATTTCTCTGATTTACATTAGACAATAGCAATTTTATGGATTGCCATTCATTTTAATAGGTATTTGAAATTAATGTGTGAATCATGTGGATTCTGCAAAAATGAGTCAAAAAGAGTCAGGGGAGTAAATGGGAAGCAACTTAAGATGACAGAGATGTTCACATCTCAGTTTTTGAGATAGGCTGAAGTTGTGAGGATACCCTTCCTTTCAGAATGTATTAGGCATACCCATTTAAAAATATTGACCAACTAAAGCACTGTAGATTGAATATATATATATATATATATATATATATATATGTGTGTGTGTGTGTGTGTGTGTGTGTGTGTGTGTGTGTGTGTGTGTTGGAATAAGAAATTGTAAGCTTTTGAAGATAGGAAGATTGACACCTCATTTTAAAACTTGCTAATATATGTGAGTTCTTGTATGCCCCAATTTAAGTTGTTTTTAAATTAGCATTGATGGATTTATCATGACTTTTATTTTCTTGAAGTTCAATTTAGAAGCTTCCAATATCATATATGCTTATCTTCCTTGAGTATTTGTTTTCTTTTTTCCTTTTTGTTTTTTTTTTTTTTTTGAGACAGGGTTTCTCTGTGTAGCTTTGTGCCTTTCCTGGGACTCACTTGGTAGCCCAAGTTGGCCTCGAACTCACAGAGATCCACCTGGCTCTGCCTCCCGAGTGCTGGGATTAAAGGCGAGCGCCACCACCTCCTGGCGAGTATTTGTTTTCTATGACACAGAAAGGGGTATAAAAATCTCTGGCTGATTAAAGATATGACAAAGTCATAAATTATGGCTTGTCTTTATTTACCTAGTTAGAGGGAGATATAGAGGCAAGCAATTTAGTGATATGGCTAATTGAAAAAGGTATAAAGGAAGACAGATAAATAAACAAGTAGTTCCTAGATAGGTAGATATGTTCTCTGTAATCTGCTTCTTTTATCAAATTATTTCAATGAGATAATTGCAATAGTATGCTCTATAATAACAGTGTGATTCTTATACGTCTTGAAAGAATTCAGACATATGAAGTATTAGAATTGGCAACAATTCAATGGTGGTTTTAGCCATATGAAACTATTAAGAGTTGGGGCTTCTACATAAAGTGCATAATGAACTAAAAGCTTTACAAAAGCAAAAGAAAAATATAGCTATAATATTAGTATAAGTTTTACTGGGGTGAAATTTTTGTGGTTAAGACTTTTCTTCTAGTATTTCCTAATATGCTATTTTATTTTATTTTTTATTTTTATTCTTTTTTTTTTTTTTTGCTTTTTCAAGATGAGGTTTCTCTGTGAATTTTTGAAGCCTGTCCTGGAACTTGCTCTGTAGACCAGGCTGGCCTCAAACTCACAGAGATCTGCCTGCCTCTGCCTCCCGAGTGCTGGAATTAAAAGTTTTGTGTCACCACCGCTTGGCTATACTATTTTATTTTAATATGGAATATTCAATTGGATTGGTTTGGGCACAGAAACATGTGATCATAGCACTCTCCATGTTTTATAGTCTTTGATAATCGTAATTATGATGACGATGATGATTATGATGATGATTGCATACACAATAAAACAATAAGCTCCTGAGGCAAGAATATCAGGTAATTACTAGCCAAAATTCACAATAACAGTTCATTTTTCATATTTGAACATTGTAATATTGAAAATTATGCTGGAAATACCAAACACTAAATCCAGAATATATAATTTATCCTTGTTCTAAATATTCAGAATGCTTTAAAAATTATTGTTCTATCATGACAGTAAATGCTTTTCTGGGCACTTATTTCTCCAAAACTTAAAACATTATTTTCTATATTTTCATATGAACTTTATAAAGTTTTTATTTACCTTGATATCCTTATTGTCAGTTTATAAATGAAGAATTGGGCTTCAAGTCTATTTTCTTAAAATCATGTATAGGAGAAAAGTAGCAACAATCAAGTCCATAACTGCTTAATAAGGTAGAGTTCACTTTCTCCTTTCTAGTTACACAGCTTTAGTAGAAATGACACCAGTGAACACATTGATAGTGTTATCCCAGGTCAAAAACATGGGCTATAGTATTTTTGCTGACACCTAACATAAGTCTGATAAATGTAAACAGATCTCTATCCTTTACAAATGGATCGGATCCTGGTTTGTGACTTTCACCCTCAGGATTGGGGATCCCTCACTGGCAGAAATGGTATGTCAGGAGAGCAGTGTCCTAGGGAGAAGTCATTTCTTTTAATCACATCGAAGTGTTGTAGAACAGTGGTTCCTAAAGATATCCCAGGATGTATGTTGCTTTTCAGTGTTGGAGAGAACTTCCACTTCTATCTTTTAAGTAGAGCTAGGATATGACACTAAAAATCCTACAGTTCACATTAGCTCCCAAGGCAAACATTATTTCTAGCTTATTAATACCATGTAAGAGGAGGACTCAGAAAGGATTCCAGTATTGGATCTTCTGATCTCAAATAGATCACTAGACCACTTCAAAGAATCCTTGAGATTTGGCTGTATAATTTTTAAATGAAATTGTGCTGAAAGCCAATTGATAGACGGGAGGTTGTGTGCTATCATATATGTGTACTGAACACTTAACGTCATGCCAGTCTCATATTTTTATTGTACACATGACAGTCAACAAAGTCAGGTATGTCATTACTATTAAGATGAGCGATGGGGTAGTTTGAATGAGAATGCCCTGAACAGTTTCAGATTGTTTAATAATTAATGCAGTCTTTTATTTTAATTTAAAAAATGTATTCATTTTACATACCGACCACAGATCCCCCTCTTATTCTTCATCCCGCTCCCCCGCCAAGCCTCCCTCCCCCAACCCACCTCCCATCCCCTCCTCGAAAAGGGTAACACGTACAATGGGGAGTCAGCGAAGCCCAGCACATTTAGTAGAGGAAGGACCATGCCCCTCCCCATGCATCAAGGTTGAGCAATGGTCCCATCAGAGGTAATGGGCTCCAAAAAGCCAGCTCTTGTACCAGGGATAGATCCTGATCCCACTGCCAGGGGCCCCCCAAACAGAACAAGCTACACAACTGTCTCCCACATGTAGAGGGACTACTCTGGTCCCATGCAGGTTCCACAGCTCTCGGTCAAAAGTTCTTGACCACTGTCCCCCCCACCCCCACCCTCCCGGTGCTCATATAATCCCTCTTGCCTCTCTTTGACTGGACTCCTGGAGGTTGGCTTGGTGGTTGACTATGGATCTCTGCATCTATTTCTATCAATTACTGGGTGAAGGCTCTATGATGCCAGGATATTCACCAATCTGATTGTCAGGGTAGGCCATTTTAGACTATTGGCAATAGTGGAGAGGGTGCCTGAACTGGCCTACACTGATAATAAGTTAGTCTTTTGTGTGAAGGGGGTTTAGAGGTATTAGAATTATGTCACTGAAAACAAGCTTTGAGAGGTTAAAGTCTCCATTGCGTTTCAAATTTGCGTTATGCTCTGTGTCTGTGCTTCAAGATGTGAACTCCCAACTTCCTTTTACTACCACCATTTCTTTGGCTTATTGCCATGGTGTCCTGTCGCTGTGTACTTTAACCCTGGAACCACAATGCAAAGTCAATTCTTTCTCTCATAAATTGACTTGGTTATATCCTTTTACCAGAGCAACGGAAAAGTAACTAACCCAAGATACTAGTATCTGTCATGGTTTATGTACACTGTTAAGTTAGTATTTTGTCATCTCATGTTTAACGGTAAACTAATCATTTTTAAGTTTTTGTTTTAATCAGCTTCATTCAAGATTTTTCTTTAATCATAATCAACAATTGATTACAAAATATTCTGTTTTAAAGCCTATCATACAAATATTCATCAACATTTTAATTTTTAAAAACTGTAATAACTTCATTTTCTCTGAGCCAATGATGTAATTAACATAATTACAGTACTTATACTTAAAATTCCACATGAGAGATGTTATCATTCAATATTAATTCACATCTTTATGTGAGACAGCATTTTTACAAAAACATTTCTTAAACTATTCTCAAGAGGTTTGATATTTTCCTTTAAAGGTTAAATAAGTTAAAATAATGAATTTTAAAGGTTAGATAAGTTAAAACCATAAATTGTAAAAGTTTTCCTATTACCATATATGTAGTTATGCATGTTTGAAATATATATGTGCCTATATATTAATATAACTAATATGGATGGAATATATCTGTATGTAGAACTGATAAAACTTTGAAGCTAACAGCATAAAACCAACCAGTGTCTAGAATATATGTTTAGAGCTTTACATATATTAAAATTCTGTCTTGTAGTCTCTGATTTTATGCTACACATAGTACTATCATGTAACAGACTTTAATTTCCATTTCTCCATGATTTCCTGATATCCGAGCACCATTTCATATGCATGCACATACAATGACGTCTAACATATAAATTGAAGAAAAAGAAACTAATGTGAGAAGTGATGAATGATTTACAGATTCTAACAAAATACCAAATGATAAATAAATAAGTGTGTGAATGGCTTCAAGGAAGGATAGGAAAATGGTCCCAGCAATTTGGAAAACTCTAGATTCTGGAACAAGACAAGATGCATTAATATATTTTTCTCCGTGTTTCCTGTTAGAAACTAATTTGAGAAAATAATAAAGAGACTTACTGTTCTCTAAAAGACATGTAAGTATACATTGGCTTTTAATAAATCATTTACATTTATCAGTAAGATGGATTACATAATCCATCCCCTGAAAAAAACTGAATGCTAAACACATAGCCACTTCCAATATCAAAAACAATACAAAAACAAGCATGTACCAGCATAAGACTTGCAATCCAAACCTATGTGACTTCAATTATTCTTTTGTGAGTTTGCTATTCAGGACAGACAGGAAGATGATGCACAAGGCATGTTCAGGAAGATGAGAATGCAGTTAAAGAGAAACAGTCTTTCCAGAATAAACCATGTCCACTTTTGGATTGCAGAAAGTAACAGAGGTGGGTGATTTAAGATTAATCAGAGGCTTCTTAGGCAGATCTAAGTCAGGAGAATTAGATTCTTATTAGAATTATCTCAAATAACAGGAAGTAAACGGAAACACACAAACACACACACACACACACACACACACACACACACACACACACACACACA
>CABHPR010155893.1:35825-109921 GCA_902168415.1 Peromyscus melanophrys
ACACACACACACACACACACACACACACACACACACACACACACACAGAGCCACCCCCTCCCCCCAACACACATATACACACAGTCATGCAAAAAAGCATGCACACACACACCACACTGAAAACAATATACAGTGAAGGTGCACCTACATGTTTCTCATAATGTGTACCAAGCTCTAGATCTTATAGATTTTAAACTCTGCTGTTTGCCTCTGCATCACTTTCCAATGAAATCATCTAATTTAATTTCCTCTCAGGGTATTCTGACAAGGATGGGGTCTATTATGAAAGCCGTAAAGTAGAAATATTTGTTATGTGGCCGGTCTCTTTTCCTGTTAAAGCTGCTCTAATGGGTTCACTAAATCTATGTGTGGATCTACATCCCCTGGGAACAATTATGTCTTGCCTTTCTTCAAACCCAGTATTTTCTTGTTAGTTTCATACATTTCTTGGAAGTCTCTCTTTGTTTTCCAGTGACTTACTCATTTTGTGATCTTGTGCTGCCATTTTTTTTACCTCCGTCTCAATGTATGTTTTCCTTTCCCCTCTTATTTGTAGCTTCTTGATATTTTCACTCATTCATTTTATTCATAGTACTATGTTTCCTTTTAAATTATTTTCTATAGTTTCCTCTTAGATTTTTCATGCTATACATCATTATAAAATTGGAAAGTTTTGTAATATTTCCAGATGATAGGCAGATAGATAGATGATAGATACATAGATAGATATATAAATACATAGATAGATTTTTTTGAGAATTGTACACATATTTACAATGGAATGTCATATTCCAACACTATTCCTCCCTCCAAGCATCCATGGTTCTCCTCTGTGGTGATATTGTGTTCCCCAATATATTGTACACCTTAATAAACTTATCTGGGGTCAGAGAACAGAACAGCCGCTAGACAGACATACAAGTCAGAAAATACTGGCACACACACACACCTTTAATCCTAGCATTTTGGAGGCAGAGATCCATCCAGATCTCTGTGAGTTCAAGGTCACACTGGAAACAGCCAGGTGTGGTAACAAGAGCCTTTAATCCCAGGGAGTGATAGCAGGAAGCAGAAAGGTATATAAGGCGTGAGGACCAGGAACTAGAGCTGGTTAAGCTTTTAGGCTTTTGAGCAACAGTTCAGCTGAGATTCATTCTGGATGAGGACTCAGAGGCTTCCAGTCTGAGGAAACAGGATCAGCTGAGGAACTGGCAAGGTGAGGTGGCTGTGGCTTGTTCTGCTTCTCTGATCTTCCAGCATCCACCCCAATAATTGGCACCAGGTTTGATTTTATTAATAAGAACTTTTAAGATTCGTGTGACACTCCTCTAATATGTCCCCTCCAAATTCCATGTTCTTTTCTTATATATTTTTTTTTTGAGCTGAGGATCAAACCCAGGGCCTTGTGCTTGCTAGGCAAGCGCTCTACCACTGAGCTAAATCCCCAACCCTCTTATATTTTTAATAACTTCCAAAGTTCAAGTAATGCTACCCATATATGCATGGGGCTAGGGTCATACACTGTAGCATATGTCACATACCAATGGTCACTCTTACCATAGAAAGGGTGATTCTTCCTCCAACAGCAGTTATCAAATGCCAATAGTCCCTTAGCTCGGGATGAGGCCTCCTCAGTCGCTCCCTACCCATGCTGGAATTCTGGTTGGCTCAATCTTGTGAAGGTCTTGTTCAGGTACCACACCTGCTGAGTTTGTGAATGCAGTAGCCACACTATGTAGAAGAGGCAGCATTTCTGAGCACCACTCTCCACCCTTCATCTGTCATATACATTGTTTCCCCCTCTTTTGGAATGTTCCTTGAAGCTCGGGGGTGGGGAGTTTTGATGAAGATACCCTAACTAGGGCTAATAATTCACATTCTCTTTTGATCAGTGAAAAGTCTCTGGATCATGGAGTCCAACCAGCTGCAAAGATCTCCTTTGACCAAGGTTGAGAGTAGCTCTATTTGTGGGTGTGAAGATAAATATTTAGAAAGTAGCTTTGACTGCATGACGATTTCACAAAATTGAAATGTATTATGGCCTTTGAATATATCTGACTGCTATTATCCTGTGTCTCCATCTGCCCCTTATGAATGATCCAACTTCTATTTTAATGTTTTATAAAAATATACGTGTATGTGCTTATGAGTGTGTCTATGTGTGTGTTGTGTCATTTTCTTTTCTCATTATATCACTTACTCGTTATATCTCCACTATTTCCATTGTTGAAAATATCTTCCAGTGTTCCACATATGTGCCCTTGTCATTAACTTATCTTTACTCATATTACTATTTTATCATTTTGTTATACAAGTCCATCAGAAGAGAATAAGATATCAATGTTTCATTCACTCATGTTTATTTATGTGATCCACAGTATCAGATTTTTCTTTAAAATTAATCCACTTTTGATAAAGTGTTTTGATTAAGTTATGTTAATAACTTAAACTAAAACATCAGATGATAAACACAATAAATAACCTTTGCTCATATTAGAATAGTTCTATTAGCTGCACAGCATAGTTAGGACAAAATACTATCTGGGTGGCAATGTTTGATTCAGAATATAAAATTCATAGTAAATACATGAGACATATTTATGTTGATCACTTTATTTTTTATTATGAGACTTTTTATTCATTTTACATACCAGTCACAGATCCTCCTCTTCCCTCTTCCCACCCCTCCAGCCTTCCCCCACCCACTCACCTGCAATTCTCTCCTACAAGAAGGTAAGGCCTCCCATGGGAAGTCAGCAAAGCTCAACCATTAAAGGCTAGGCTCACAACCAAAAATATTGACCACTTCAAAAAGCACATTATCCTTTTACATATAGGACTTCCCAAGGATTGCTAGAATTATGAACATTATATTTTATTAAACAATTAACTAAAATTTTAAAACTTCACATTGTCCAGTGCAAGATATATTTTTTACAGAAAAAAGTGTTTATTTTCATGCACAAAGATAGAGACTAAATATGTTTGTACATGCATTTAATAGCACATCTTTTTCTTTATTTAGTATTTTATTTAAAGGATTTTTTAAATAAAGTATATTTTCATCAGTTTTATCCTCCCTCATTCCTCCTACATCCTCCCTACAGTCTTATCCACCCAAATCTATGTTAATTCTTTCTCTTTTTTCAAAAATAAACAAATATAAAACAAGAACAAAAATCAGTGACCTCACAAAATTAATATCAAACATATAAGTCAAAGAAAAATGAGACAAATTCCAAAACAAGGTAATATTAAACAAATGATCTTTAAAATTATACTAGGTATTTTGTGTGCCCAATTACTGAACATAGGTCCCTCCCTAAAGTGTGTTTATGAAACATTCTTTGATCATGTTCATTCTTCTATTACTTTGTCTTTTTACCCCATTCATTCATGGTTGTCTTATATCAGTTCCCTAACAACCTTCCTGTTATACAACAGACTTTTTGTACTTTATTTCTAAATTCCATATTGGAGAGGGGGGAAATGATACTTGTATGCACGAGTCTAGATATTTTCCTTAATATCCAGTAAATTCATTTCCATTGAAATTTAAAAAAATATGCCCTTTGTAGATGAATTGTTTTTTGTGCACAGATGCAATCATTTATTTAACTAGTCAACTCTTGACTAGAGTTCAAACAGCAAACAGAGATATGGCTCAGCAGCTGAGAGATCACATTACCCGTCTACCCATGCCTGGAGGCTCACAGCCACCTGTAGCTCCAGCTCTAGCAGAAACGGATAACTTCTTCTAACTTCAGCCGTTCCTGCACAATATCACTATTCATTATTTTGTTGTCTTTTATGTTCCATCTATAAATTTTGGTGGGTTATGCCTATCAAAAAATAAAATCATTACTTTTTAATTTTCAAATTTGGTGGAATTTATTTTCAAAAAATTTCCTAGCCTTGTAATGGATTTCAGTGGACCTGATAGACCCTATATATATATGAAGTAAGAACAAGGCTGCTTGTTATGTTTCTCTGATCTTTCAGCTTTCACTCCAATATCTGTCTCTGGGTTTGTTTTTTTTTTTAAATTAATAAGACCTTTTAGGATTCATGTTACAATTTATATTTATTATGTTTTTTTTTTCTAATCAATTCTGTTTGGGGTTATTTTTTCCATTCTAAAACACTGAGGTATATCATTAGTGTGTTGAAATGCATGATTTTTCAGTATAAGCTATTATTAATATAAATTAATTTATTGTAATTACATTCAATACACATACATTTTCTAGTGGATAGTACATTTTTATTCATTTAATTCTAAAATACCTTTAATTTCCACCCTTTTATTTCTATTGTGCCCCACTGATCATTGAAAAGTATAATGTATAATACTATGCATTTGTATATTTTACCTAGTTTCTTTTGCTATTGAAAGCTACTTTAATTTTGCTATGATGTAAGACACAATAAATTTTTAACTAGGGGGCATAAATGTAATCTATGAGGCAAATGTGTGGGTTTTACCATTGTGCAATGTTTATGGCTCATAATATTGTCTATATTTCAGAAAGTGCAGATACCTTAAAGAAATTTCTATTTTGTATCTGATGTATTGAGTATCCAGCAGTATCTATTAATTCTAATTGACCTATGTGACAAAGCGTAGTGTTGAAGTTTCTGTAACACTTTGTTGTCTATATTATTTGTCATTTAATGAGATGATCTTAGAGAAAACACTCCTTGTCATTGTGTCTGGACCTGATCCCTGTGTCCCCTGTATATGTTACATAGTATTGCATGCATCAAAACTCAGATCATTTTTATTTTTATCATTATAAGTTCTTGACGAACTTTCCTGTATTAGTGTGTAGACACTTTCCCCCCAGAATTTTTCTGAGAACTGTTTTGTCAGCTACACATTTGAATAGCTCTGTTCTCTGTCAGATTCTAATTTGTTTGGGGCATCCTTTTGATCCTCACTTTCTATCCATGCCTCTCTTTGTCAATGAGGTGTTTTGTTGTGGTGGTGGTGGTTTGTTTGTTTTTGTTTTGCTTTCAGATAGCAAAAAGTAGGACTTTATCTCATCATCCAATTTGTGTTTTTTAATTTCATAGTTTGTAATTTGCATCATGATCTAAAAATTGTTATATTTAGTACGTAAAAAAAGTCATTAGGTTGTAATATAAATATTTTCCTTGGTTAATTTGAGTACTTTCTTCACTCATCTTGGACTTCTTATTTATTGAGATGTTAATATTTCAATCATTTCTAACTCTTATGAGGCAGGGAGATGGTTTAGTGGGTAAATACACTTGCTACCAAGATTGGAGAACAGAATTTGGTCCCCAGCTACTGTATGGTAAAAGGTGAAAAATAACTGTTATCAGTTGGCCCATGACCTCTACATTTGTTATGTGGTGCAAACATACATGCACACACACACACACACACACACACACACACACACACACACGATAAATTAAGTAAGATGCAATAAAATGTAAAGAAATTTAAGAAAAGAATTTTGCTTGCTTCCCAATCTCCAAGAAAATGTAGATAGAAAGCTTTACATTTTCCAAGATAAAAAGTTTATAGAAACAAGGGCTTGTCAAAAAGATACAGGGTAATCTCAGTCAAAAGCAAAATTTCAGTCCTTTATTTCTAATTTTAATGTTATGTTGCAGGAAAAATCACTTTTGTTTATATGAATGCAGTACAGTATGTAATGGAATTTCATAGCAAAGCATAAGTTTTATATATACATTTATATTATACTGCACTGAAAAAATAATTTAAGGTTCCATAGCCAGAAATAATACATGTGTTTGTATAGTTGTGAATACTAGGCTACAAAACTCTGTATAAGCAAATACTGTAATCTTTTTGAGTGATGATGGTAACTAGAAAGAAAGATATAATGTGTAATAAATTTGAATGAACTCATATATAGCACACAAGCCAAGGTAAATATGAGTAAAACTTCATGATAAGTAAACAGCAAAATATAATAAACTTTAATAAAATTTTTATATAGTTAGCTTCAGTGCATGCAGACAAATATTTCAGTAAAAAGATTTCAAATGCACAGAAATAATAATAAAAATAATATATTTCCAGGAATTTCAATTCATACACATGCACAAACTGTTTATAAATATTACTAAATGTTAATGTTGTGTAAGCAAGAGTAAGCAAATAAATTGATAAGTATAATAACTGCTCTTAAGGAAGATCACTTTTGGACTGTCAACAAGTCACTTGCAAAACTGTCTAATATATCAATCTTCATTCTCAAACCATAAAGATAAATTGGGCATGAATAAGGTTTTAAATTACAGTTATATATCAGTCTCTGCAGTTTTGGAGTTTTATACAAGGTGTATTATAGCCCATCCTTGGCAGAATCCTTAGAATCCCCTACAGACTAATATTTCCAGAGCTACATCTATTTATTTAGCTTTTTCATTCCATATTCAGGACTGGGTTCAGGAGGATCACCAAGATACACAGAATAGGTGTTTGCATTTGCAATAGAAATTTGAATGTGGCATATGTTTTATCCCTTTCTTCCTGACTCAGCCAAGATTTCTTAATTTTTTTAATTTCAAACGATATTCTTAATGTACCATTCATAGTTTAGTATTTGACCCATTTTGTTTCTTTAAATTTAAATGCTTGGATCAAATAAATATAATTTCTATATATATATATATATATATATATATATATATATATATATATATATATATATACCCTGATGGATAAACTTCCTGGGAGATATTTTTTGAGACAGCAGGGTCTCTACACAGCCCTATTGTGGTGATACATTGTGTACCACAACATATTGTGCACCCTAATAAACCTTATGTGAGGATCAGAGGAAAAAGCCAGTCACTATAGTAAACATAGAAGTCAGGCAGTGGCAGCATATGCCTTTAATCCTAGCATCTAGGGGGCAGAGATCCATCCAGATCTCTAAGAGTTCAAGGCTACACTGGGGAACAGAGCCAGGCATGGTGACACACACCTTTAATCCCAGAACTAACCATAGAGGTCTGGAGGTCTGTACAGACAGACAGGAAGTGATGTAGCTGGGCAAAGAGAGAAAGTGAGATGCAGAACAGAAAGGTATATAGGCATGAGTATACAGGAAGTAGCTGTCTTTGGCTGAGGATTTCCAAGTGGCAAGAACATGGCAGGATTCTTTCTGTTTTCTGATCTCTCAGTTTTTACCCCAATATCTGGCTCCAGGTTTCTTATTAATAAGACTGTTTAGCAATTTGTCTTACACCCTAGCTGCCCTTGAACTCACTATGTAAACCAGGATGGCCTCAAACACAAACTGGTAGAGATCTGCCTGCTGTAGTGGCAGAGGCAGAGGCAGATCTGTTTATGCAATATAGTGTTATTAGTATGAGATAAAGTTCTTGGAGTTTTTGAACACTTAAAACCATTAATTTATTTTTGTTCTTTATAAGAACCTTTAGTTTTATAAACCATTAAAACAGGGAACATATTAACAATGAGTATTCACCTTTTTCAATCAGCAATCTCAATGTATAGAAATTTTGAAGCATGCAGTGTTGATGCACACCTTTAATCCCAGCAGTTAGGAGGCAGAGGCAGGAGTTTCTCTGTGAGTTCAAAGCTAGCCTGGTCTACAAAGTCAGTTCCATGTTGGATGTACAATATTGCAGAAGATTCATATGAAAAATTGTTTTTCCCAACATGAATAAAATTTGATGGCATTGTGGATAATTTTTTTTTAATTCTTTTGATAAAAAATTTATTCTGCTTTTTTTAATTTTCTTTTTTCTTTTCTTTTATTTTTCTTTATTAAGAAATTTTCTACTCATTCCTCATGCTATCCACAGACCCCCCCAATCCTTCCTCCTACCACCCCCTCAGCCCTCTTTCCCAAGCCACCCCACATCCCCACATCCCCCAAATCGAGGTCTCCCATGGGGAGTCAGCAGAGCCCAGCTCACTGAGTGGACTGGGTGTGGGGGAGTGGCAGAGAGCAAGGAGTGGGGGATGAGAACATAGGGAAATGGGAGGGTCAAGTTGGAACAGGGACAGAGTGGGAGGGCAGGGAGGCAGATACCATGATAGATGAGGACATCATGGGAATAGGAAGAGGCAAGGTGCTGGGGAGGCTCTCAGGAGTCCACAAGGTCTGCTGGCAGTGGTCCAGAGGGTGCCTGGACCGGTCTACTCTGCTTTTTTTATACCATCCACAAAGTTCATTGAATGTACAGAGATTGAGCTGGTGCCTATATGGATCCTTCACCCTTATGTGTTTGTCATTTTGGCTCAAGAAGGCTCTCTCCAGGTGACAGAAAGAGAAACCTAGATACTACCCCAGGCACAAAATCCTTGAGCTACAATATGTTTTGCCTGCAAAATGTGCTGGGGCAATGGTGGAACAAAACTTGTGGGGATGGCCAACCAATGTTTAGTTTTCCTTGAGACCCTTGGCATTGGGAGGGAGTGCATGCTTTACACTGCCTGCATGGCCAGGAACAGGAAGACCTGGATAGCATAGAGACCTAGTGTAGAACCAAAAATGACTGGAAATTAAAAAAAAATGAACAAAACAGTAACAAAAACAATGAAATGATTTCTAATAACATTTGGCTTTACTCATAGATGGGTGCCTTGTCCAGTCATCATCAGAGAGGCTTCCTTTAGCAAGAGACCAGAGCAGGTACATAGATGTACCGCAAAAAAAGTATGTAAGATTGAATCTAAATTGTAGGTCTGCATCAGGTGCCTACCATCAGAGCTTGGGGAACCCGACTGAAGAAGTGGAGGAAAGATTGTAGGAGCCAAAGGGGATGGAGGACACCAGGCAAAGATGGCCCATTGAATCAATTAAGCAGGGCTAAAATTGGCTCACAGGGACTGAAGTGGCAAGCATGGGCCTGACATGCATCTACACCAAGTCCTCTATGTATACGATATGACTGTTATCTTGTTTGGTATTTTTGTGGGACTTCTCACAGTGGAAGTTGGCGTATCTCTGACTCTTTTGCCTGTTTGTTGGACTCTGCCTCCCATTGGCTTGCCTTGCCCAGTCTCAATATGAAAAATGTTTGCTTTGTCCTGTTGCATCTTGCTTTGTCCTGTTTGGCTGTTGTCTTAGAAGCCTGATCTTTTCTGAAGAGGAAAGGGAGGGCCAGTGGATCTTGGGGAAAGAGGAGGTGGGAGGGAGATGGGAGGAACGGAGGAAGGGGACACTGTGGTCAAGTTGTGTTGTATCAGAGAAGACTCTATTTTAAAAAAATAGACAAAAACTGTCGCGACCACCTTGTCCAGCAAGGAAGACACAACACCGAGCTCTTCTTTCAGCCGTTTATTCAGGACCTTGTTACAAGTGATGTATCTCTCTGGGTAAGCCTCTCCCAGCCCTTAAGTAGGCCTGGGCTACCAATCCCGGACAGCTATGTGGGCGCTGTCCATTGGTCCACGTGTGCACAAGCCACATACCATTCCAGCCCTGCCCAAATAAGGAGTTGTTTTTCACAGAGAGCACTCGCCGTTGGGAGGGTGGAGGGCGGAAGCCAGTGTCAATTTCAGGGTGCAGCTCCACGCAGCTCTCTACAAAAAACACAACCAAAAAATTATGCTAATACAGAAACAGAATGCCTTTCTCTCTGATAGAATGACGTGTTGTTGAGAAATATCTACTCTATAAAATAAACCTCTGGGAGCATGGAAGAAGACACCGAAGAAACTGTCCTCACAGACTCAGGCAAAGAGTCATTTTTGTTGTCCCCTAGGCTTCATTCAGTTTAATAAAACTACAAGCAGGTTTAGCTTTAACCCATATAATATCATTATATACAAACTGAAAATAAGTTTGTATATAATTTTGACAAAATTTCCCTGCCTAATTGTTCTTGCCTTTATCCAAAACACAGTAACAAGTGGTTTTGTCATCTACAATCACTAAGATACTATCTAGTTTTATATAATGAACATAGCTGAAACTATTTCCTAATCAAAGATAGACTCAATTTGGAAACCTCCTTTGATTGACTTATTTCTTACTTTGGTATGAAATATGAGAAATGCATACAAATCTCATAAAATAAATAATTTCCAATATTTTTCAGAAGTTACTAAATTATTAGAAGAATCATATGAACCATACTTTCTTACTTACCCTTCATTTTCTTTTTCTTTTCTTTTATATTTTTGTGTTGGAGATTGTTGATGCAAAAAATCACAGTGCTCATCTCAAAGAAAATAAGAGAAAATTGATTCTAGAGCTTTTTTGTGTGGTCATGGCCTAGAAACAAAGATTCAGACAACAACCAATAGAGAAGCAGTTTCACACTTTTTATAGTTTTAAAACAAAAGAAGAAAGTTATAAATTAGGCAAGTTTAAAATACATTGATACAGGTACAACAATGTGGAGAAAGCTTTTCTACAGACCCAAGTTACTATTTTATGACATCCTTAGCTTTTGGGTTAGTGGAAGCTAGCAGTCTGCAAAATTAATGGATTCCTAATAGTTTCAATCTATTAATTACAAGATGTTAATACCATCAAAGAGGTGGGCAGTTCTACAAAGGCAGAATTAGCCCAAGATAAGGTAACCAGTCTCTGGACCTGCACAAGTCCAATCACTCCACAGACCTGAAAATCTGATCAGTCAGTTTCAAAGACAAAGCATCTTTTCAGGAGTTTTCATCCACAAGGTTGAAGATCAGGCACCATATGTGCTAAGCATTTGTTCTACCACTGAATTCCAACCTAGATCACTTCATTCCTTTTGAAGAACAGCTATTTAATCCCCAATATGGAGAAAAAAATCACTTCTATTTCAGTACATTCTTCACATAGTGTTTCATCAAATAAATTAAGATTCCTTAACTTGAATTGTTGATACATAAAACAACTGTATTTAACATAATAAAAGTTTAGAAGATAATGTGCAAATATATTTATATAACACCTATATAACAACATATAATACAAACAAATATTTATGTGTTATATTTGAATATATATGTGTTCTTTACATAGATGTATTCTTGGTAGTTTAGTTGAACAAAATGAGGACCCAAAAATAGTAATTATATTATATGGTTATTGTAAGTTTTATATTATTGTAAGTTTTCTACACCCTTATTTTTTTATTAGTGTCGTTTATTATTTAATACCTATTTTCATAGGTTATTTGCATATTCTACTAGGTTTTTAAATATTTAAATTATCATTTTTTTTTGGTGCCACTGCATCAAATACACAGCATAATAATAAAAGTAATGGGCATTTCTAAGCAATTCCTAAAAATCAGGTAGAGCTAGCTGTTAATATTTCTTATGAAATAAAAAGACAAACATAGTCTGAAAGGACATGAAAATAGTTCTGATTGTTTTTGTGTCAAATGCATTTAGTTATTTAAGCATCATATTTCCAATTTTTTTTAGAATAGGTTAAAAAGATCTTTATTTTAATTTTGAAAATTTAATATGCATTATTGTTAAAACTACCATGGTCTATTGAAAGAAAGTCAATAATCACTTCAATCAGATGAAGCACACACCCTTTTTTATTTGTATTGTCTTTAGTGTATGCTCTGTTAGTTTGTTATTACATCTATCATAGTATGATATCTGACTATTTGTAATTTTAAAAAGATAACTGTGATTGAATATGTAACTGTTCATTAGGAAAAAACAAACATAAGTGTATAATTGTAGAATTCAAGATTTTTCCCAGATGTAATTTTGTAGAAGTTACTAACTCAGCCTAGGGTCTTTCAGCTCCTAGCAGTAGCAACTGTTTCTCATTACTGATATACTGTTTCTTAAGGAAAGTATGATGTGCTTCATTCTACATTAGTTAGACATTACATAAGATATATGATTTACTGTGATTAGAGTAACTTCAGTATGTTTTGAAGTAGCTTTAAGATGTCAGACAGGGAAGCTTTTCACTGTCTTTAGAGAAAGCTGAAAACTTGCCATCTTTGATTCAAGTCTACAGTCACCATGTCATCTAATCACCTTTGTTGAATCAGGAAAACAAATTTTTACATGGCAACTTGTGTATTGCTTATAGATACCAAATCTAATCATAGCCAGTATCTTGCTGAATACCATGCAAACAAAATAACTTTTTATTTAAAAATTGATGATCAATCTTGGTGTTTATTGTGACTGAATTTTATTGTATCTAATAACTTTGTTTATAAGGTATGCTTAATGGAAGATTGTCTGGTTCAATAGTAGACAGCAAACAATCTATTAGTTAATAAATAATTGGGTAGTAATTTAAAGAATTTATTTATAATTAAAAATTGACTTTAAAATCCATACAAATTATTTAAGTTTACTACACTGAATTGAGCATTGACTGGAGTTGAAAATGTGAGCAATTTAATTCACTTAATTGTAGCATTGAATAGGTCTATGAGTAAATCTGCTTTCATATATCAAGACATGTGAATTCACTAAAATTGTTTCAGGTAGCAATAGAAGAAATTTATCTTCATAAGGTGAGATAAACCTAGAAGATGAATAAAAATGTTTCTAAATTATTTATATCTTTATGAAATGAATAACAAATTATAAATGCAATGGTAAAATTATAACCAAAATCAAATACTTTTATTATCTTCTCCAGCTGTCATAAGTGAAAGTGCCTAGAGACAATTTTATAAGTTGCCCACAAGTTCTATGTGGCTTGGAATTTTCTACTGTGGCTTGATTTTTTTTTAATGTGGCCTTTCTATCCCAGGAATCTCTCTGTCTCTCTCTCTGACTCTTGTTTCTGTGACTATTTTTCATAGTAAATATGGTAAAAATCTAAGACCAGGAATGGCAAAGTCTCTAACGTAATCTGCAATTATTTAGCTAAATGTTTTTATATAAAATTTTAATTAAACTAAAATTAAGTTACTTTCCTTCTCTCCTCTCCTTCATTCATCTCTCCCAAGTCCTTTTATCTCAAACTCATCACATGTTCACCCCCCATACTCAAGCCTTTTCCTCTGGTTATTAATCATATATATTATATTATATTATATTATAATTCATATATGTGACATAAATATTATTCATATATACATTTATATCAAAGTGTCTTCTTAATATTCATGTCCATAACTATAGATTTGTACACTGACTATATTTGGTCAGAGACATTTCTTTTGCAGTGAGTAATGGAGACTCACGTGTAGTGACTTACAACTATTCAGTGTGGTAAAACTGTCTGGGATGGGACACCACTATTAATCTAAATACTGTTCCCCAGCCCTGCAAGTGTCAGGGAACATGGCAGATAAGTAACAGAGGGAATGTAAGAACTGAAGATATGTAGGAGTGGTACAAAATTATGTCTTCTAGAAAGGACATGATATTACACATGTTCTCATAACAGCTGTGGTTACCATGTGTTTTAGGTAGGATTTCTATTGCTCTGAAGAGACACTATTGACCATGACAACTTTGATAAAGGAAAGCATTTACTAGTGGTGACTTGCTCACAGTTCAGAGGTTAGGTCCATTATCACTATGGAGGAAAGCAAGGCAGCATGTGGGCAGACATGGTACTAGAAAAGGAGCTGCAGGTTCTTATATCTTCATTCATGGCAACAGGAAGTGGTCAGAGACACTAGGTGTGGCTTGAGCATATGTGAGACTTCAAAGCCTGCCTCCACAGTAACACACTTCCAACAAAAGCACACACACTCCAACAAAGCCACACCTCCTAATAGCGCCACTCCCTTCTGGGATCATTTTCTTTCAAACCACCACATCTTTACAAGATCTGCACAAAATAAAGTCAGTCAAAAATTCCAGCATTGAGAAGAGAGTGAACACATAAGTCTCCAGCCCTAGTTGATGGCTGTTGGGGGAAGAAGAGTCACTTTTCCAAGGATGGTGTGGTCACTTTTGGGTTATCAGTGCCTCCATGGACGAATCTTTATACCTGCCCATATAGGTAGCACTAATTGAACTCAGTGGTTATTTATAAAAAAAAAAAAAAATGACATGCGTGAAGTTGAGCGACATGATGCTAATGAGTCCTGGTGAACATGTCCGGAGAGTAGGGTTTATATGATCCAAGCATGTAAACATGCATGAACTTTTCAAATAATGAATTTTAAAATATTACTTAAAAATTAAAGAAGAAGTGGAGATAAGTTGGAGGATTGTAGACGTCTGGGGGTTCTGTTAGTCTGGAACCAGTAGTTTGATGAAAATTCTAGCAGAAATAAATAGATGCTCTACTATGCTTTCATGAATATGCTACTTACAGTAACATACTTATTCTGGTTTGAGTATGTTATGAGGCATTTCCCTCCAAACTTAAACCTTACATCTTGGATTGTTAATGAGGCAAACTTAGTAAGGATGTGAAAAGGGAGGTGAAATAAGAAAATATTCTCAGGGAAGGGACATGCTCCATCCTACAGGGAAGCTATTACGCTAAGAAAGAGAAGAAATCAATACCTTTACACTAGGAATCTCCCTCCCCAAACTTATATATGCAGCAGTGACTTTTGATACAATTTCAGAAAAGATGAGCTGCCTAGAGGAGCCTCCGAGGTGCAGAGGCAGTTGGAAGAACAATAGACCAGATGAGCATCTACAGGATGCAGGATAGAGTTGAGCTAAGTGGAAGAAATTTGGATTACCTTAACTCCCTAAAGTGACAATTCCTAAAATTTGAGATGGTCCAAAGTTTTTTGTTTCTTTCTTTTTTTGTGTGAGTTCAAAATTTTCAGCTTTTGTGAGTTTCACCCATAATCTGGTTGACTTTTGGTGTGGCAGTTTTCTTTGAAGCATTTTTTCTCCTGTAAAGTAATCTCTAAAAAATTATTGATTCTTTCTTAAGTTTGACTTTGGTTATCCTTAATTTGATCTGTCATCAGTCTCTGTCTTAGTTAAGACTCTATAGCTGTTGTAAAGGCCATGAACAAAAGCAGCTTGCTGAGGAAAAATATTTAATTCAGCTGACAGCTGTAGACTCTTATGAAAGGGATTCATGGAGGGAACTCAACACAGAACCTGGAGGCAGGAAGTGAAGCAGAGACAATGAAGTACCTCGGCTTTCTGATTTATTTCTTCTGACTTACTTATCCTTCTTACCCATGTAGCCCAGAACTACTTGCATGGGGGGGGTGATACTGCTCACATTTTTTTGGTCTCTCTAATTGTTAAGTAAGAAAATGACCCACAGACAGGGCTACCTAACAGGTTTATAGAAACATTTTGTCCATTGAGATTGAATCTTCCCAAATAACTAACGAACACAGTTCTCCACCTGTGATGAACAGGCATTTGTTGATATTTTCCCAGGAAAAGCATCAGACAACAGATAATAATCTCTAAACTTCTTCTTATTTCTTACCTAGGGGTAATTGATATTACACAAAGTATTGTTCATTGTTCTCATTTGCCACCCACTATAAATGTGCTCTGTATCTTTTGTTACTTAGCATCTTTAGATCTTGGCCTCATCAATGTTTCCATGACACTGGTAGGTCAAAAGAATAGATAGAACTTTCTAGAAACACTCTGAGTAAATTCATAACCTCTTTTAGCTATATTCTCTAATGATACCTACTCTGCATCTCACTCCCTTAAACAGAACACCTAGAAATTTTCCTGCATTTTGCCCTACTTGAAAGGATGTCTTCTTGTGAAATTATCTACTTGTCTCCTGCTTGTTAAAGATAACTCTGAAATACTTTTGTGTGTCTTGTGCTTGTGCTACAGAGAGGTTATGTTTCAATATGTTTACAAGCATTTGTTGTTCTCTGTTTTTTCACTGCAAAGACAACATGACCTCTTGTTTCAAGCTCCTTCGACCATGACTTCCCTACCATGATGGACTTAAAGTGTGAACCAGAAAAATCCTTTCTCAGTTAAATTGCTTTTGTCCTGATATTTTTTTTCACAGCAACAGGAAAAGAAATCAAGACAACTAACTCTGATTAACTCTGATTTGTCTATTCTGTGTAACAAATAGAAACTTTAAAATAGTTCTTTGTTTAATGGTTCAGGAAATCAAAGCAGATTACTAGATAATCTAGGTAATGAAGTGTTATATAAGATCAGAAAATAGGCAAGGAAATAATGTTTCTACAGTATGTTGCAGTATATTTATAGAAACTATAACAATATTTGACATATTGATATTTTACATTTAAGCACAAGTTTTAACAAGAGCTGAGAAAGCAGATGCTCTGTGATAACTCCATTCCTTTTGTGTTCTCTACATCCTGGAGGGTTTATTTTTTTGGAAAATTAACTTTGAAGCCATCATGTTTCTACCTCTTAATTCATATATTTCACATCTATATATACAAGAAGAAAAAAGAAATAACATCTTTCCATATATATTGGATCAGTGCTCAGAGAAAACTGTCCCCATTCCTGTACAGCTGGTTGTTCTATTAGTAACAGTAAGGAATAAAGTAGGGCATAGATGAGGCCTTGATAACATTGAGATTTTGATTTGATATCATAAAAAGATCTACTTGGAATAAGATATACTATGTATTAAAAGTAGAGAGTTTGTGGTTCATGCAATGTGTATTAAGCTGGTATATACACAGACGAAGTATACTTGATTAAATGTACAAAGTTATGAGATGAATTTTGAATTTTAAGTGGTTATTATGCCAGAACTGCAAAAGTTTGAGATTACAGTAGCAGCTGAGGAAATCAAACACTGACAATTCTTAGCTAGTGTCCAGTAATTTTCAAGATATAGAAAGAAATGTGAAAGTCTAAGTTCTAATCACTGTATAGAAGAATGCCACATTTGACCTGAAAAGCCAGTTGGTGATATATGCCTTTATCCCAGCACTCAGGAAGGAGAGTCAGTCAGATTTCTGTGAGCTTAAGGCCAGCTTGGTCTACAAAGCAAGTTCCAGGATATATAGAGCTGTTACACAGAGAAACCTTGTTTGAAAATACCAAAACAACAACAACAAAAAAAACAAAAAAAAAACAAACAAACAAACAAAAAAAACAAAAAACAAAGCTTTACCTGAAAACTACTCTGTGACCTTAGTTGACTTTTTCTCAAAATGCTGTTTTACTTGAAATGTTTGGGGATAAATGCTACATACAAGATACATTTTATGAATAATGATAAACAATGGGTGTAATCCCTCATCTCCAGAGATGGGTAGTTTCTAAATCAACAAAAATACAGGAACTAGTTAAGAAAGGGTTGTGTTGAATGAAATCACTAATTTATTAATTTCATAATAGTTAGCTATTTCATATGAAGCATAAAATATATTCTCAGTAACAACAGCTTTAGAAGATATTGGTAAATTAAAGAGGTGCAAAATTAAATAAAATATAAATGCAAATCTAAGGACCAAGAGCTATATGTAGCAGAGAGTGGATGAGATGATTGAGACAAATCAACCTCTTTGACAACGTATTTCTCTAGCTCTATAGTTTGGTTTTGGTTTCAAATTCCCAAGAGTTTCTCCCTTCCTTTATAGCCATAATTTAACTGGTATAGAAATAAACATGGACAGAGAAGAAGAGAGTTCTCAGACCATGGGCATGTAAAATATTTGATTGGTGGCAACAAATTTTGTACAATTTATCACTTAAATAAGTCAGTAATGTTGTAACCAAATTGCTGTTAATTATATTAAATGTCAAACTATAAATTCTAGAATGAAAGTAGAGACATGCAATTTTGTTGAATAGCAAATGCTAAGTGGTCATATACTCCTTATAGAATTCCCTATTATTTTTATAATCATTTTTACTTTAAATTATGATATAATTAGATCATTTTCCCCCCTTCCCTTTCCTCAATCCAATGCCTCTCTTTAATTCTCCATGCTCTCTCAAATCAATGGCTCCTCTTTTTTCCTCTTTGTTTCATATATATATAAACTACATATATATATATATATTTGTATATATATATATACATATATATTCCTAAACATATAAATTCAGCCTGCTCAATCCACATAATGTTACCTGCTATTCTTTAATCCATTTAATGTTACTTGATATGTCCATAGTTAAGGCTGACCAATATGAACTGGAAATCAGGGAGAGCTTTTCCTTGGCAAAAGTATTACTCCATTTCTGTGAAGCCATTGAGCCCTTCTTCTAAATATAAAACCTTGTGAAATTTGCTCTATCCACATCAACACGTCTACTGGTGATATCCTTATTCATATCTTATTTAGCTAATCATATTGTTGATAATTTATTGGTTTATGTTTTCTATCATGTCAAAAAGACACTTGTTTAGCTTATTTAGCAGGAGTCCTGGTTCCTCTTTCCCTATAGACTTTCTCTCCCTTCTGTGATTTCCCTTTGCTTTATTTTTAAGTTTTGCATTGTAGATGTATCAGTTGGTGCTACCAGCACCTAATCTCTTCATTTTGATCAGTTGTGAGTGTCTGCAAGAATCTCCATATCCTATTAAATGAAGCTTTTTAATAAAAAGTGACCTGTGGGTATAAGGATAAGTACTTAGAACAGATTTATTAATTATATTGATTTAAGAAAATAGAAGTAATTGATTCTCTTCTAGCTCCTCTGGCCAGTCTTTAGACTAATTTTCAAATATCAAAAAGGAGCTATTACAAAGATCAAGTTAAAATTGCTTTGATGCCATCTTTCAGTCACTTGATTAGGGAAGAAGATGTTTCATTTCCATGCTATTTCAACCAGAGTCTTGGGGTATGTTGTTTTAACAATACAATTTAAGTAGAATTCAACTTCATGGACATTTAGATGAAAAGGATGGTCTATTTCAGGCATCTGGAGAATATTATTGGAAGTCATACTAAAATTAAACAACTACTAGTTTCTTTAAAATTTAGTTGTAAAGCAAACTCCAAAACATCTGAACTTTTCAAATACTGTTACATTTAAATAAATCCATAAATTCATGTTGCATGTTGACATGGATAATCCATATACACATATGAGTTTGCAAAGTTTTGTAATGCTCATTCGGAAAATATTTGCTCATTTCTACATAGGAAGATAAATTTGCCCTATCTTGCAATGAAACATTAAAAATAACAGTGATAGACATCTTAAAAAATTCATTGGCGCCATCTCTGAGTGTCTGTTAAAGCATGATTATAGGCATATTTACCCAAAAGTCTAATTTCACAGGAATGGTCTATTTCACCATTTGAATACAATTGTTTTTGAGATATATCCCAAAAAATGGAAAGCTAACATCAGTTATTTTAAACAAAACTCTGTTCTTTACTTAAACTTGAATAAGCATCATGTTTCTAGAAGCTGTTATTGCAACCAAAATTGCTTTACATAAAAATAGCAACCAATTGTTCTGCCAGACCTTATATCCTGAAAAATGATAATATCTAATTTTTTCCCCTCAGGAAACGTACTTTATCTGCCTTCCATTTCATCACACAGTATAATAAAAGATTACATGCCCAAAACCTATGATTCAGTTAGAGAGATCATACATATATGTATATCATTTGTTTATTATATATATATATATATATATATATATATATATATATACATACATACATACATACACACACATATGCCTACTTCAAGGACAGTACTTAATATAACTAAATTTTTGTCTATTTTTGGTGGAAATGGTTTGTCTTTTCTGCACACACATTCCTAGAACTGTACAATAACAAGATCAGTATTCCATTTACTGAAGTGTGAAATGTCTCTGCCTTTATAATCCATGAAAAGCTGTCTTACATAATTATATTGTGCCTCATAGGTAACAATATTAACATAGCTTAGAGCAGTAAAATTATGTAACACCAGTGGTACTATGTATATTATATCCCACAAAACTGCTGAAATGGTCATCAGGCATGTAATTATTACAAAATAACTTTAGAAAATTATTAATATAAAATATTAAATCAGTGCTATATTTTCATATGTTGATTCTGCTAATAGTATTATTTACTCATAATATTAAATAGAAAAAGAATGATTCTGCTTCACTTTACTTTTTCATTCTAGATGAGTAATTTCTAAATCAAAGGATGTTCCATGCTTAAACTTCCAATTGTCCTGAGATTGGGAATATCAAACAATAATTTTCAGGTTTCATACTTACTCTTATTTGGATTACACAACTATGTATCCTGAAATCCAAAATGCTTAATTTTCATTAATTTTTTTTTATTACAAGTAAATGGTAGAAAACAGAGTATACTTCCCATAGGTAGCAAGGTGTTAAGGGACAAAAACCCAAATTTATTTATTACTTAAATTTCAGAATTACATTTCTAAAAAAGCAAATAATGAGCATATATTACAAATACTGATTTAAATATAAACATGTTTAAAAGCTTCGTTATTGCACCAATGAGGTAAGAATTTAAAACACAAATGTAGTTTCTGGTATAATAGAAAATGATGGTTTATAATATCAAGTTGATAATCAACTAGTGAATGCAACTCCATAAGTTATTTTATGTAATAGGCCAGGAAAGGATAAATACTTTGAAGAATATGCATTGAATTTCATATTCTACTGAATGTAGTATATTGATTCTTAAGTATATGCATGCATATGTGCTTTTATAGTTTGATTTTAAACAGATGATTGTCTAAGTGATATAAAGGCATATTTGCAAGTAAAATTCTTTTATTTATTTTTATCTACAATAGCAGCAATTAAAGCAGCATTTCTTTTTAAATATTCATAAGTATTCATCTCTGAGTAATACTGAGAAATAGAACAGATGACAGGATGATTTTATGCAGATATACAATTAAAATAATCTTCTATAACTGTTTTCACAAACCAGGAATCGTACGACCCCACTCTTTACAATTTCACCTAGACTTCTAATTCAGTAAAGCAAGATCTCTTTACTTCTTTATGTGGAAAAAATAGGGGGATAATAGAAAACAATATTACATTAATTGTGAAACAAAGAAGAGTCAAATCAATGTGAATGTAAATCAATGTGCTAATAAGAATTAGAAAAACTGTACTGAATTTATGTTTTCTTCTGTATTTCCTTTCCAGTGTAGCTATTGCTATACCTCAAGAAATTATGTGAACTTGCTGATTCTCTACTGTGCAAATAAGAATTATTTGAAACTGGATTTCAAGAAAATATCACCAATACATGATTTGTATGGTTTTTATTTTGTCCAGTAACCTCTTAAAATTTTATATCATTCATCTTTGTCAGATTTCTAAACCATTGTCGCCATATTCCTATTTAGCATTTTACTGTTCACTAATTCACCCTGACAACACAAAAATGATATTATTCTCATTTTTTTCTATTTTAAATTCAAAACTCATGAGCATTTAGCAGCAAACATATCCTTAACCTTTCTTTCTTCCTTGTTTTTATGGGGCAGGGGTTTTCATGACAGGATTTCTCTGGGTGTCATGTAGCTCACTTTGTAGACCAGTCTGATCTCGAACTCAGAGAGAAATAACTGCCTCTGCCTCCTGAGGCCAGGATTGAAGGATTGTGCCACCACACCTGACTTTAATGTTTCTTTTCAATATTTTATGAACAGTGAGTAAAATATGTGAGGAAAATAAAAGATTTTTTGGTCAGTGTATTTTCATTAAATGGCTATTAAATTTCTACCTAATGTCAATTCCTTGGAATACAATGGATAATTAAAAATATAATGGAAAACCATACTCATTATAATTAATAGTAAGAAAACATATTTCAAAAAAAAACCCTATACAAACGTCGAGAAATAATACACACTTTGACTTTGAACAGCCCCATTTTTTATGAAGACATATAAAAAGGACATCTAGTGTTAGGAAGGTTAGCTGTGCCTTCTTGAAGAAGATGCAATTCTTCTAAACCTTAACACATAAGGACACATTTTTAAAGGTAGTTAATTGTTATAAAGAAGGATATTAAGAGTGGGAGTTGTTTTAGCCTAAGAACCTAAGAGATGAATACCCTGTCATAAAACCCAAAGGGGTAGCTAATATAAACTACAGTGAAGAAGCATAAAAAAATTAATGCTTGGCTTAAATGTTATTCAAAGGAGTCTAATGTAAAATTAAAAGTAGAGATAAGATCAGGATTTATATATTATACTATTTTTTTGACATGATGTATATTATGGGAGAATCACTATTTGTCTTTAAATTTCTTTCTTTCCTTTATTTATTTTATTTTTTGTAATTCCAAAGGATTCTGTAGTTCATCTTTTCTTTTGCTCTCTTCAGTTGAGAATCACTGTCCCCAGAAGCAAGCATACTATCTAAAGCAGACTGAAAGCATTCATGTGATACAGAGTCAAAAAGGAACACTACACTGGGGACGCTGCTTGTGTCTTAGAGACAGAATATCAGGATTTGATTCAGTAGCCAAGAAACAATTCATTCTGTGAGATGCCCAAAATAGCTTGACTCCATTAAATTCATAGCAGATTAGATGCATAGGAGCATTCTATGATGATGAAATATTTCCATTGGATTTTGTATTTAGTACAATATATTTACTTTTAGGTATATATAGACATCAAGAATCAGTGATTTTCTTTGGAAAGTAAAAGGAAAGTTTAATTACACTTATTTTAAGCTTGTAAATTTAATTAGAAATTTGTTTTTAATTTAAAATCAGAAATGGATTTTATATATTAAAATATCCTGGCCAGTGGGCCAATGAGACAGATCACACATCTCATCAAGCCTGGTGATCTGAGTAGGATCTCTAAAACCCATGTGGTAGTAGGAAAAAGCACTTTCTATAGGTGTCTTCTCCTACACACACACACACAGAGAGAGAGAGAGAGAGAGAGAGAGAGAGAGAGAGAGAGAGAGAGATGCACACATGCATGCACACACTTTTTGGAAAAATAAATATAGTTGGAAGATTTTTAAATATTCTGAATGTAACAATATTTATTTA
The DNA here is from genome assembly GCA_902168415.1 of Peromyscus melanophrys. Taxonomy (NCBI): domain Eukaryota; kingdom Metazoa; phylum Chordata; class Mammalia; order Rodentia; family Cricetidae; genus Peromyscus; species Peromyscus melanophrys. Next base: position 58,677 of record CABHPR010155893.1, read on the forward strand.
AATAGTTACTGCATTTATGGCACATAAAGACATTATAAATAACTAGTTAGGATCTTGAGGAAATGTATAATGAATGAGACATAGTAAGGAGAATCAATTACATGGACCCATTGCATGTGTAGTGATTATTTAAACTTTTTAAATATTTTTGATCTTTAAGAAAACTCAAGTTTCTATCAAAATGCTTTTTAAGGAGACTATAAAAGCCAGTAAGTGAGGCTTCACTAAAAAAGCTATCTTACAACAGGTAAATAAATTGATCCATGGTGGTGAACTGCACTATGACAGGACAATGGTAACAGCAGCTTCTCAACAGAAGACAGAGTCCTTGACTCTTTTCCTGGGCCCTGAAGGATTTCAAGACACCTTCTGGCCTCTAACCTTAGAGCAATATTCACTGTTAATATAGAGTGGTGGCATAGTTGTGGATGACAAGTTTGTATTAAGCTTGAAAAAACCTTTTTAAACATTCCATATTGAAGAAAGTTAGAACTAGAAACATACTAAGAATGTGAAATTTAAATGAAAAGCATTACTTATTATTAATACTGGGAAATTAAACCAAAATAAAAATATATCATGCTCTCTTCAGCAGTCTTATTATCCTTGAAGATTTTGTGAGAGTTTCCTAGGAAGAGCTGGAAGTCATAAGGAATTCTAAAAGCATAAACTGAGGAACTGAATGTTCTTGCTCATGCTTCTGAGGTTAAACACTTTTTGACATTTTATACTTTGGAATGTGGAAACTTAGAATAATGGATGAATCCTATTTACAGTGGATGGAGAAGATTAATGAAAGAGTGCCTTAGAAACAGAAGGTCAGTGAATATCTTTTACAACTACACAGGCTTCATTTTCCACATAGAAAAATAAGTAATTTTTATTATTGCTTCATACAAAAATTTATGGTAAGCAAGAATAGGTACAATTATCTAAAAACATTAAAATATTCTAGTCTAGCCACATATGTGATTCATGAAAGCTATAAGTTGTGAATCAGTAATTTTTAAATATATAATAAGAGTTAATGGAAACATAATTCTAGTTGTCTTCTGCCACTTATGAGGGATATTGGATATATCTTAAAGGAGAAAAAAAGGTTGTTATTGCTTTGCAAATACACCCTATGACATTTAGAAAGTGTTAAACAAAATAAAAATATAGAAATAATTAAAAATTAAAATATTCACTTATTATTTTTAGGGATACATCTATTAGTGTGCAGGATCATTTCAGTTAATTTTTCTTCAAAAATATTAACTCAAAGTGTAGTAGACAGTGCATAGGTGCCTATGATTGTGTTTAGTATGCAGTTAATAATACTTTATTGGTTTTTAAAAAATTGCTAGCATAAAGTATTTCGTTTACATTCAAAATAAAACAAGAAATTGATGGTCATGCTAAGTACACTGAACTAATCCCTGTGTATTGTATAACTGTGATGGAACATCACACCCATACATCAAGAACCTCACATTAAAAAATAAAATTCAGAAGATGCCCTCTATTTGTTTACATCATCAAAACCACACATTTTTTTTTTTTTTTTACTTTTACGGTCTTTCAAAATCTTTAAGAGTCTTGCCTATTTACTGTATTTTAATCATATATTCTTCAGAGCTACAAAAATTCAGTGAACTAGTTCATTGATAGGGGTGGAAAAGATGTCTCTGTAGTTAAGAGCATGTGTGTTGCTCTCACAAAGAACCTTGGTTTGTTTTCCTGCAACCACATGGATATCAAATAGCCATCTATAACTCCAGTTCTGGGGGATCCAACACCTTCTTCTGCCCTTCATGAGCAACAGGTGCAGAGATGCTGCAAATACATAGGTGCAGGCAAAACACTCCTACACATAATATAAAATAAATGATTAAAAAACAGTTTATTATCACAAAGAAAGGTCTTAAGAACAAAACAATAGATATCTTCTAGAAATTGATATTTTCTTCATATTCTTTAAAACATAAATACCCTTTAAAGTCAAATTAATCAAAATTGTGACACATATTTACCATCTGGCTTTCAGCCAGTCATAGTGCAGCCACTAACCTGGGAAGAAGGAATCAACAATTTCTGTACCTGAAGCCTCCCAATAAATATACAAATTCAAACATCAGTCACCAAGGAATCAGGTAAAATAAACACTGTCTGTCATGGTGACTTTAACATAGGTACTAAAATTTTCACTGTTTTTCATATTTTCTCTCTTACATTCAGAAGTCTTTAGGTGTGTGGAGGGATGAGGCAGCATTCCATTATATAGCCCTAGCTGGCCTGAAATTTACCAGTCTAATATAAAAAATGTATTATTTTAAGAGATGTATAAAATGTATTTAAATTTTATCTAACTTAACTCCAGTTTCTCCAAGATTCACTCCCGAATCCCACCACCAAATTTGTGTCCTCTTCTTCCTTTCTCTTTAACTTCCAGAATTTAATCAGTAATTAATAATAGACATATATGTACATGCATATGTGTCACTGACTTATTAGGGTTTAGTTAGGGTTTCTGGACGCTGGAGGTAGACCGAGCAGAGTTCTCCAGAGAATACCATTAGACTGCGCTGCATCTTTCCCAGACCCTGCAACCTACCTATCCCTTCATTTGTAAGTTATGCCACTAAATAAATCTCCCTTTTAACTACGTGGAGTGGCATTAATAATTTCACCAATAGTGGGTGGTCACAACCCATGGTGGGTGGTGCCATCCCTGGGCTGCTGGTCATGGATTCTATAAGAAAGCAGGCTGAGCAAGTCAGGGGAGGTAAGAAAGTATGTAGCATCCATCCATAGCCTCAGTATCAGCTCCTGCCTCTCAGATTCTTCCCTTTTTGAGTTCTTACCCTGACTTCTTTTGGTGAGGAACAGCAATGTGGAAGTTTAAGCCAAATATAAACTCTTTCCTTCCCAACTTAATTTTTCGGTCATTGTGTTCAGGGAACCATGGAGCTGGCGTGGACTAGCTGCCTTGAGAAGCATGAGTCATGGGTTTTTCAGGTTAGAAGCCATGACTTCTGCAGCACTATGTGCCTTCCAGTTCCTGAGAGACTAATGCACTGCCTCAGGCAGTGAGATGTCCAGGCCACTTTGTGTTTCTCTGTGTGTTCCTTTAGTAGTCAAGAAGACATGGAAACGTGACAGGATAATTGGTCTTAGACTTTAATTTTCTGTACCGTTTATGGCTTGCAAACTTCACTATATACTGGCAACTACAACTGTATTGATCCTGTCGATTACAATTAAATTCTGTTTCTTCTAAAGGTACAAAAAGTCTGGTCACTCTCAATAAAATTGCAACTGTGTCAGTTGTGCTGTGGCCCCTCAACATTGTCTGATTTCATTCCTTGAAGCCATATCAGGTGACCAGGGCTTAGTAAATAAGTACAGGCTCATACATACAATGGTGTTTTGTTGCAACAATAGAAACCCTAACTAATACAAACTGGTACCAGGAGTGGGGTATTGCTGTGATAGGACAGACCATTTGTTTTTTGGAATAAAATGGACAATGGGAGTTTGGGTTAGGAAAACAATGAATGCATTAAGTGCTATTTAGTGGGCCATCCTACTAGGAGCATGGAAGATAGTGGTAGTGAGTTTGATTTGATCTGTGGGTACCTGGATCAAGAGGTTTCAGAGGAGAAGAAAGATAGTATGTGGCCTAGAAACCAGTCTTGTTATGTCCTGGTGAAGAAAGTGACTGATTTTGTCCTTTTCCAAAGAGCCTGCCTGGGGCCAAAGTGAAGAGTTTTGGATTCATTTTATTTGCAGAAGAAATCTCAAAACAGCCTAGAATAGACTGTCATGTGGCTATTAGTGGTAACTCTAATGAAGATGCGTAATGAAAAGGAGCAAGCTAAGCAGCATAAATTACCAAATGTAAAACTGGAGGAGAAAAGGAGGACCGGAAAGGGGAATGGAGCTAAATCCTGTATTCAAGTGGATAAACAGATTAAGAAATGGAATAAAGGGAATGGTAAACCAGGGCAAGATCTAACCAGCTAAATTTCCACATTGTGAAAAAAAATTAAAGAAAAGCTTAGAGAGGGGTGTTGTGCATGTCTTTAATTTCAGCACTCAGAAGGCAAAGGCTAGTAGATCTCTGTTTTTTAGGCCAGCCTGGTCTAGAGTTCCAGTTTCAGGATAGCCAAATTTAGGTAGTGAAGGTAAACATTGAAAACAGAAAGCCTGTGAAAGTGTAATTGAATGGGGGTGACATGTATCAGTCCCAGAAAGAGAAGAACTTGAAAGCTTTGGCTATATGGTTCTGGCTTTAGAGTTAAGGATAGAAGAAAGGGTCTATGGAATTTGCCTCCACAACTAAGGAGAGCCTCTTGCTGTGGGATGTTGCTCTGTATGCTATGAATGTGTTGCTCTGATTGGTTGATAAATAAAACACTGATTGGCCAGTAGCCAGGCAGGAAGTATAGGTGGGATAAGCACATAAGGAGAATTCTGGGAAGAGAAAGGCTGAGTCAGGAGTCACCAGCCAGACACAGAAGAAGCAAGATGAAAAGGCAGAACCGAGAAAAGATACCAAGCCACGAGACTAAACACACATAAGACTTATGGGTTAATTTAAGTATAAGAGCTAGTCAGTAATAAGCCTGAGTTAATGGCCAAGCCATTATAATTAATATAAGCTTCTGTATGTTTACTTGGGTCTGAGTGGCTGCAGGACTGGGCAGGACACAGGAAAAACTTCAAGCTACAGTCTCTGAGACTAGGCATGTGTCAGTAACATTCTTGAATGGAGGCCTTGAGTGGCATTGTATAAAACTGTAAAGCTGAAACATGGATTTTCTTGGAGACCCCAAGATGTTGCAGATGCCAGAGCTTTGGGATACCTGCCAAGGGAATTTCCTCATAGGACGTGGAATTAGGCCAAGAGAAAGAAGTATGTTGCAGTTGACAGAGCTAAAAGGAAATGAAGAGTTGAAGAGCATTTTGACATCAGACATAGAGATGCAAAGTATGGAGTTTGCCCAGCTGGTTTTCAATCTTGCTTGGTTCCAGTATTTCCTCCTCTGCTTGCTTTCCTACATATTAGAATGACAATGTATATCCTTTGCCACTATATATTAAAAGTATATGATCTGCTTTTTTATTTTGATTCTATAGGCAATTATAGTTAAAGAAATTGCATGAATATCAGAACAGACTTTGAACTTTAGACTTTTAAATAAGTTTGAGACTCTGATAAATTATGAGGACTTCAAAGTTGGACTGCATGCATTTTTACATTATGACATTATAAGACTTCAGATAACAGGGAGTGTAATGTGGTGGTTTTAAAAAAAATGGACCCCAAAGAGAATGGCACTATTATATGGCATTGTTGGAGGAGGTATGGCCATTTAGGAGGAAGTGTGTCACTATGGAGGCAGGCTTTGTGGTCTCATATATGCTCAAGCCATGCCCAGTTATTCAGACTACTTGTTTTTTTTTTTCCTGCACAAGCTTTACAACCCTCAGCTACCTCTCAGCACTATGTCTGCTTGCACACTACCATGTCCCACCATTATGATAAAGGAATAAACCTTTGAACTATAAGCCACCCCATTAAATGTTTTCTTCCATAAGAGTTTCTGTGGTCATGGTGTCTCTTCATAGCTCTAGAAACCCTAACTAAGACAAAAGGCAAGTTGGAGTAGAAAGAGTTTATTTGGCATATAATTACATATCACTATTACTACTGAAGAATATCAGGACAGGAACTCAGACAGGTCAAGAACATAGAAACAGGAGTATAAGCAAAGGATATGGAGAGGTGCTGCTTTTTGGATTGTTCCTCAATGACTTGTTCAGCCTACATTCTTATAGAACTCAAGACCACCAGCCCGGAGTTGGAACTACCTGTAATGAGATGGGCCCTTCTCCACCAATCAGTAATTAAGAAAATTCCTTACTGATGGATCCCATGGAAGCATTTTATCAATTGAGATCCTCTTCTATCAGATAACTCTAGTTTGTGTGTCAAACTGATACAAGACTAGCCAACACAACTGACCCCTTTTCAACTTGACACACAAACACATCACTAGTGAGTCACATCTTTCCTTTCTTAATAATCCCAGTCTTTCCATATTCAAGCATATTAAAATTTCAGTCCTTTTTAGAATATCCAATTTCTCTAAAAGTCCAAAATCTTATTTAAAGTTCAAAATTCTTCAGCTATGAGCCCCTCTCAAAATCAAAGTTAAATTAAATATCTTCTTCAAGAATGAGGAATCATGGTAAAATCAGAATCCTAACCAGGATGAACCAATCTCCAACAGTATAAATAACTCAATATCTGATTATCCGGGATTCACTCACAATCTTCTGGGCTCCTGCAGTGAGGCTGATTCAGGTCTACCAGCTCTACACTGCAGGGTAGGCAGCTTTTCTTCCAGACTCTGAATGGCTCTACTCCACTGCTGCTGTTGCTGTTCTTGTCAGTCAACACAAGGCACTGGCATTTCCAAAGTGCTGGAGTCTTCTGCTAAAACTAGGCTGCACTTCCACCAATAGCCACTCATAAGCTCTCTTCTTGGTACCAGATCTCAAGTCCTTTCACGACCCCTTCAGTCCTGAGCTTTCAACTGCCACAGAGGCTGAACCTTGTCCAGGGGCCTCTCCTGACATCTCATAGTGCCAAGTTGCAGCTGCTCTTCATGACCCCTTCAATCCTTCAAAACTAGTACCACCTGGGGGCCTCTTAGACTATCAAATTTGACTGCCTGAGGGAGAGCCAATCTTGGCTACCTCTGGAACACAGCTTCTGTGTGCTGACTCTCAGGAAACAAAACCCAGAATATTTCACTTCAGTGATGCTGGTCTCTTCTTTATCACTACTAAATTCTCGTATCTAGCAGACCAGGATCATGGGTGGCAATAATGAAAAGTTTTCACATTAGTAGTTCTGATATTTCATTAATCACAAATCACTAGCACATCAGAATTTTAAATCAAATAGCAATTGGCCCTGATAGAGTTTTTAAAATTCCATATGGAACATCACAAGTAAGGACTCCATCTTTTGTACCACTCTCATTCATCTTGTCTTTTAATCTCCCACATAACATCCCAGTGAGCTTTCAATACTCAATTACTTTGTATTCCAAAGTTCAAAAGTACTTTCAAAGTCCTCCCCAAAACATGGTCAGGTCTGTAACAGCAATACCCCACATACCTGATATCAACTTGATTTAGTTAAGTTTGCAATTGATGCAATGAAACACCATGACCAAAGCAAGTTGGGGAGGAAAGGGATTATTTGGCTTACACTTCTATATTGCTATTCCTCATTGTAGGAAGACAAGACAGGAACTCAGAGCAGGAACAAGGAAGCAGGAGCTGAAGCAGAGGCCATGGAAGGGTGTTGCTTACTGGAATACACCCCATGTCTTGCACAGCGTGCTTTCTTACAGAACCCAGGACCACCAGCCCCAGGATGAAGCCATCCACAAAGGGCTGGGCCCTCCCCTATCAATTAATCACTGATTAAGAAAATGTCTCACAGCCAGATCTTATAGAGACATTTTCTCAACTGAGGTCCCCTCGTTTCAGGTAACTCTGTCAAGTTGACATAAGACTAGTCAGCACAATCACCATCCACTAGCACATAGATAACCTAAAATGGGACAGAAACATAATGAAATTGACTTTCCTTCTTTAGTATCAGCTAATCAGTTTTTTGGGGACCTTTTATGCCTTTCTTCTAGCCATGATAGAATATTGACAAGCTTGACATGTGCAGGTAATCACATCGGCTAAAAATACTTGGGGACAATGACTCTGTGATGACCACTAGACACTATTTCCCAATAAGGCAGTTTGATAATATATCCATTGAGGGAAAACATTGTTATTATGTACTCTTTTAGGACATATGACCTCTGCAACCATACATTCTCAGAGAGATTTATGGGGCAAGCTTTAAATAGTATTTAAATGCTGTGCTCCCCTCATTAACATTGATAAAACTATTGCATATTTTGCCAGGCTGGTTGTCATTGTTGCTCAGAATGTTGAAAGTCCCATAAAAGAGTTGTTTGATTTTTTTTTTCTTCTTCTAGCTGCCTTCATGTAGCATGAGTCTTAGAGAGTCTTATTAATAAAATCAAACCTGAGGCCAGTTATTGGGGTGAATGCTGGAAGGTCAGAGAGACAGAATAAGCCACAGCTATCTCACCTCGCCGGATCCTCAGCTGGTCTTGCTTCCTCAGACTGGAGGCCTCTGAGTCCTCATCCAGAATGACTCTCAGCTGAACTGCTGCTAGAAGCCTGAATGCTTAACCAGGCCAAATGCTTCTCCAGGCCAAATGCCTCTCCAGGGCAAATGCCTCTAGTTTCTGGTCCTCACGCCTTATATACCTTTCTGCTTTCTACCACCACTCCCTGGGATTAAAGGCTTGCTTTCTGGGATTAAAGGTGTGGGTCACCATGCTTGGGTGTATCCTTGAACACGTGAATTTCTGCCTCTGGAATGCTAGGATTAAAGGCGTATGCTACCACTGCCTAACCTCTATGTTTAATATTGTGGCTGTCCTGTTCTCTGACCCCAGATAAGTTTATTAGCATACACAATATTTTGGGGAACACAATACCACCACACCTTCATACTACATTATGAAGCTATAAACACTATTCATTAGGAAAGCTTTCAGGTCAATATCAGCTTAAGTTCTCCATATCCAGTAACCAAAGTGTGTTATATTTTCAGCCATAGGATTTTAACATCAACTTATGAGAAACCAAGAAAAATATCAATAAATCATTTGGTCTGGATGATATTTGGGACCACACTCCTGACCAAGAGTTTGAAGTGTAGTGTTCCAAACTTGGAACAGAAGTGGGCTTTAAAGTCCCCAATACAGTTGAACATTTTAAAATATTTTTGGTACTGTTTATTACTCTATAAAATGCTCAACTTTCAATTCTCAACTTCAAAGTGGGTTGATCATAGATTTTTTTAATGTATACCCTTATGAACGTCTGCATTTCCTCTGTGACTGTACTTATATCCCCCTTTCCATTGCTGATATTGTCATTTTTTTTAATCCTTTCTATGGGATTTTCAATCTTACTGATTCTTTCAAAGATACAACACTTTGTTTCAATGATGTTTTTGTGTTGTTTTGCTGTTATTGTTACTTTATTTTTGATCTTATTGATTATTGTCTTGGTTGAACTATTTCTTTCTATCTATTCATTTAGATCTTATTTCTTTTTTTACGTTTAGAGCTTTCATGTGTGACATTATGTTGCTAAAATAAGGTTTTCCCACTTTTTTTTAATGTAAGCTGCTCTGAACTTGCCTCTTAAAAATACTTTCATTGTGTCCCATAAGTTTGAGTATATAGTGGTGTGTTTTTTCTTTACATTTTAATATAAAAAGCGTTTAATTTCTTTCTTAATTTATGTCTCATCCCATTATTTAATCACTAGTGAGTTTTTCCATTTTCATGAGTTTAGATGATGATATGATAAAAAAAAACATGTGAAGTAAACATAAATACTCTAACATGTCTATCACTAGATACTATACATTGTGACTTTTGAAAACAAAAACCAAGTTTTTTCCACATGTGGACAATATTCAATATTTTTAACTCTTCTTTTATTGATCATTTATTAATTTCTGTGCTATTCCATTACTTAGTTTTTTTTCTGATTTTGAGTTTCTGCTGTTCAGCATATCCTCTTACATAAGTATATGCCATGCCAAATAATAAATATTGTACAGGATTCTATCTGCATATTATTGGTTATCTCATATTCATCTAATTCAGTCTCTTAAAAGTGTGAAGAATTTAATGAGTTGACTTCCAAACTCATGTTATTTCAATTGATATTATCTTATATATTTTAATTTACTTACTCAACTTATTAGACAGATGAAAAGAGGGCATGGAAAACACCATTATGTTTAAAGTTTCTTGTCTTAAAATATTAGTAGCATCACATGTATAGAAGTGTGTCATTTAGTTGTAGAGAGTATTCATAAGGCACAGCAATAACCTGTAAATATTTGTTGGGCCGCTATTAAAGCATAATTTGTAATTTATATTTTATGGGAGTGAAATTGCATCCATTCCTCAAGTTTCAGTTTATGCACTAAAGCAAATAACCTTAGAAGAAACTCTGTCTCCAATTGGAACATTATACTAGTCAGGAAGCAAGGGTGAAAAACATGAACAGCATTTTTAACATTTTTTTCCAGAAAAATACTAGGTCTGATTCAAAATTAGCTCTGATATGTATGTCAACATACATATGTCAAGATGTGCAGGGGGATGAATATTTATGCATCATTCTCTTGGTTGTTATTGAAATCTGAATCAGTTGAATGCCAGAGCATGAAATAATAATTGTTTGTAATTTATTGTGCATAAAAGATTGTTATTATTTCACTAATAAGTTGCTGATGTAGACTGATATATACTTTTAAGGAATCTTCATTTTATACTTCATAGGATACCAAGAACATTTCATTTTATTTTAATCACTATTATTATTCTTGTGTTGTCATGGGTTATGATGTCACTGCCTGACTTCAGAATATTTGGTCACTCTATTTTGAACCTATAAATATTTCAGACTCTGGCAGTTTTATCTTTCACCCTTGAACTATGTGTACTTTTCTAGGCCTGTGCTGTGTTTGAACTTTGTGCTTGTGTTTTCTGATAAACAAAATAACTTTAATGAACATTCAATGTTATTGGTCCTGTCTTTTTTATATATAGGATTTTCTATGAAGTATATTTCTGTGCTAGGTGTTTTAGTCTTATGTAGTATGTCTGTTTTACCATGGATATACCCCTGTAATATATCCATGGAAAGCATGACATTCAAACTTTCAAACTTTCACTTTGAGAGATCATAAAAACTATTTCCCTGCCTCCTAGAAAACTTTCAGTACTCTATATTTATGTAAATTTGGAGAGATTCGCTGTAGATGTAACCAACTGCCTTATTAAATAAGAGACACAGAGCCAATGTAAAGATGAAAGCCAAAGAGGTCAGAGCTAAGAGTCTTACTCACTTTTCCGCCAGCTAGCCTCTCCCGCCAAGAGACCTCTCCGAAAAGGGACTCCTTCCTGTGCGTTTGATTTTAAATAAGAGTTCTGTTCTGCCTTCTCATTGGTTGTAAACCCAACTACGTGACTGCCTCGTAACTACCTCTCTGTACAGACCTCCAAGTCTTCTATGGTTGGTATTGAGATTAAGGGCGTGTGTCTCCAATGCTGGCTGTATCCTTGAACACACAGAGATCTTCCTAGTTTTGCCTGCCGAGTGCTAGGATTAAAGGCGTGCACCACCACCGCCCTGGCTTTCGCTATGGCTTGCTGATAGCTCTGACCCCTAGGCAACTTTATTTATTAACATACAAATAAAATCACATTTCAGTACAAATAGAATACCACTATAATTCGCCTTCAAAAAAGAGTAAGTAAAAGAAACTATTACCTCTTCAATTTCACATAAAAGAAAAACAATCATGACATCTACTCTTATAATTTTCTTTAAGCCAAACTTGGAATGTATTTGGAGGCCAGAAATGCACTAGATATTAGCCAATGTGCAATAAAGAAAAGAAGCAGAAATTGTTGGCAATCACCCTGATTTTGTAAAGCCTTTGCTAATTAACAAAACAGCCCTGGAAGAAACAAGATTATGATGATAAGACAAAGCATTGATAAATCTACCTTGCTCATGAAATGACTTGAGGAAAGGGCACTTCAGAATCTGAAATAAAGCCTTAAAGGGATGAAAATATAGTGTCTATTGCTTTCTAGAGTATTTCTACCAGAGTGGTAAAGGACATTGGAATGTAGAGAAGGTTTTTCTTTTTCTTTTTCTTTTCTTTTCTTTCTTTCTTTTTTTTTTTTTTTTTGAGACAGGGTTTCTCTGTGTAGCTTTGCGCCTTTCCTGGATCTTACTCTTTAGATCAGGCTACTTGAACTCATAAAGATCTGCCTGACTCTGCCTCCTGAGTGCTGGGATTAAAGCCGTATGCCACCACCGGAGAAGTTTTAATCAAAACATTCATCAAGAAACTGGACCTGGAATATTGTCTTGTAAATATCATTAATGTTTACAAACCATTAATTAAATAAAACTTTTTAATCATCCTGACCAAACAAAAATGGTTTACATTGTTTACAATATTTAGTTGTGCAAAGGAGCCTGAGTCATAAGATTATTTGAATAAATTCTCACACCAAAGTTGTAAAGAGGAATTGAAGAGATGTCTCAATGGGTAAAATGATTGCTTCTTGAGAACAAAGACTTGAGTTTGGATGTCCAATACTAACAACAAATGTTAAACGAAGTAGACTAGGCCTGGCTTGAACAAGAACCAGAAGCCAGGGACTTCTGGTTAAAACATCCAGGCTCAGTGACACACCCTTTCTTAAAACCTGAAGAAGAAACTGAGAAAACAAAATACCTCAGATTGACTTTGCCACATGGACATATGACAGAGAGAGAGAGAGAGAGAGAGAGAGAGAGAGAGAGAGAGAGAGAGAAGTTGGAAGTATTAGTTAAAAGAAAGATCAAATATTTAACTTTCTGTGGATTTGATTTCTGTTCTTTCTAAAATTTTAAACTTCATATTTTTCAAATCAATTTGAGAAGAAATATTACCAATGTAAGGGGGATAAAGGCTAATAATCCCCAAATTTAAAATAGACAGTTGGCATAAACATAGTTTACTGAGACTAAATACTTCCTTTATAGATTTCTAGTAGTAAAAGCTCTAGTCTTTGGTATGAGACAAAACTAAAACTTCCAAGAAATGGACTAGGAATCACTGTAACACATATGGGGATGGATCACTTGGAGCAAATATTACTTGAACTACTGACTGAAAAGCCCTAGATACATGAATATTCTATATTTTATTGCTTTAGGCTATGTTGAGAATTTCAGTATATAGGGGTGTCAGAGGCATGCAAGCTTGCTGCAGTTGCTGGTGTTTACATTTCCCAGCAAAATCAAAGGAAAATCATAGTTACTTTTACTCTTTATATTATATGAGTTTGAGAAATAGTGTTTTCTCTGTTTGAATTAAAATTGAGTTACAGAGAAAATGTGCATTTAATAATATAAAGTAGTAAGAATAAGAATCGTAGAAAATGTAAATTAATACTTCATAAAAACTCTAAAGTTTACTAACAAAAAGCAAACAATGGAGCTTTCTATGCAATATCTGACTTGTTTTCCTATTTCTGTTCATAAATGGCAAGATTTAATATAGCCTTATTATAAAGGGTTAAAATCAATGCATATCCCAGCATGATATATTACGGGAGAGTCTAGTCAAAATAAGTGATATCTTGCTTTTGAGTAATATTTTTAGTTTTAAGCTTTAGAAATGATGTATAATTTTTACCTGTTTTTCTACAAGGAATTTTTTTTATTTGACTCATTAAATTTGAAGGCAGCTAATGTGGTAGTTTTCCTTAAAGACCCTTTAATTGCTCTGGATTTCATTATCATTCACCATGCATAGATATAAATTTACTATTGCCTTGTAATAATAATAGATGCAATTGATAGACCATTTTTATAATTTCCATAAAAATTATTTTTCCAAAATTGTACAGTGATATTATTTGATTCCTATACTTCAGTGAGAAAATAACATAAATACTACTATTTACTGACTTCTATTATTTCCTGTGGACTCTGCTAACTCTTTCACAAACAAAATATGGTACTTAGTTTTGACAATATCATGTGTGCCCCTAGTATTTCCTCCACCTTTTTTTCTTCTCCCTGTCTTCTGTGTATGAAAGAAGTTGTTCATGGAGACATGGACTTCTACAGATTCCTGAGGCGCTGATCTGAAAATGGAAGATTATTGAATTAAATGTATTCTAAGTTCTTCATTGCTGAAGAATGAAATTCTCCATTGCTTTCTTTCATACTAGAAAACAGACTTTAAAGATAGTATTGTTTCAGAATACTCTTTCAAAATCTTAATTATAAATACCACTATAGTTATTGAATGGGGTCTAAATTTCTAACATTCTCATTAATAGTGAGAAGTTAATATATTAATTCTCCTTGTGCTAAAAATGTGTAGCTGTACTATAGTGATCTTGTTTTTAAAAAGTCATTTAACTTATTTTTGAGAATATACATACATTGTTGGCTTTTGCCCTTTCTTCTCTGCATGCCTTCTTGTATACATCTTCTTGCTCTTTTTCAAATTCTTGGTATTTCAACAAGATGTATATGTCCTCTGCCAGTTAGGGTATCTTATTTGCTGAAAATACATCTTGAGTTTTCTGCAAATTTTAAAACAAATTCATATCCCCATATGGATTCTTCAATAGCTTGATATATAGTGAAGCCGCTCTCTGTTATTTCTTCCTGTCAGCACTGTAATAATCTAATAACAGCACAGTTCAGTAAGTAAAGTTCAAATAATAATGAATTCATATGATGCATCTTGAACTTTTTAATCTGAACTCTTTATAGCTTAGATGAAAAATAAAATAATTCATAGAACTGTACATCATGAATATGATGTCATATCATTCTGTAGGAGAGTCAGATTTATCATGAGGCAAACTCAACTGGACCACATTTTTTTTTATTATTGTAGTATGCAATGCTATATATAGTTTGCATTTGTCTCTGTTTTATATGAAAGGTTAGATGTATCCGTCTAAAAATATCCTTGTCAGATTTATGCAAAAATGTCATGCTGTTTTTATATAATCTGTGGGAAATTGTTCTTTCTTTTCTATAATTTGTACAGTTGTTCTTACACTGTTGTTGTTGGTGTTATATGGAGAATATATAAGCAATACCACTTAGGACAGATATTCTTCTTGTAAAATGTGAAATTCCTTACATATGATTATTTCTTTATAACATGGTATTACTTATATCATCTACTTAGTATGTATATTTATATTTGTATTTTAAGAGTTCATTATAAAACAAATTTCTTAAGAATGCATATAGGAAGCCGGGCGGTGGTGGCGCACACCTTTAATCCCAGCACTCGGGAGGCAGAGGCAGGCGAATCTCTGTGAGTTCAAGGCCAACCTGGGCTACAGAGTGAGTTCAAGGAAAGGCGCAAAGCTACACAGAGAAACCCTGTCTCGAATCACCCCCCTCCAAAAAAAATGTATATAGGAAAATAATTTTTAAATATATTCAACAGTAATATAAAATTACTTCAGTATCTATACTTATTGTATTGGATAATTGTTGCCTATCTCAACATTTTTTTCTGAAAATATTGCTAAGATTTTGTTAATTGATTTCATAATTATTAAAGCATTGTTAATTTTAAATATTTTATTATGTGTCACCCATATTTCTGTTTAGAATTTTAAGGCATATCCTGCTTTGAGTTTCCTGGTAAAAGGGTTCATACTCTCAAGTGTCTTTGGCAGTCGCTTTACAAATGTAATCATACCAATTCTGTGATCAACAGTGTTTCCAGAACTAGTTCAATTTAATGAATGAATAACATAGAAGTGTAGACAAAATCTTAAGATGTATGGAAACGAGATTTTTTTTCCAACTCTACAGGTACCAGAGTATTTAGCTCTGAATTGAGTCAGAACACAGAAACACACTGAGCATAGATAACTAAAACATCCATATAGTGATATTTTATTTTTGCTTTAATAAATAAAGCTTGCCTGGAGATCAGAGGAAAAGGCCAGCCATAATAAGTAAACAAAGAAGTCAGGCAACAGTAGCACATACCTTTAATCCTATCACTTGGCAGACAAGGATCTGTCTGGATCATTGTGAGTTCAAGGCCACACTGGAAACAGAGCCAAGTGTGCTGGCACATGCCTTAAATTCTAACACTAGTTAACCATGGAGGTCTGGAGGTCTGTACAGACAGATAGGAAGTGACAGAGCTGGGCAGGAAGAAAAAGTGATGTAGCTGGACAGAGAGAGCAAATCAAATGGCAGAACAACAAGGCATATAGGCGTGGGTAGACAGGAAGTAACTCGCATTTGGAAACTGCGGAGTTGGTAAGGTAAGGTTAGCTGTGCCTTTCCCTATTTCCCTGATCTCCTAGGATTTCACCCCTATATCTGTCTCCATGTCCTCTTATTTAATGAGACCATTTAGAAATTCATCTGCACATCCATTTATATAATAAACCAAGTATCAATATCCAAGTATGTATTGACTGATATTTTGCTTAATTAAGGTCATCAGGTTTATTGGTAAGCTCTTTAACAGGTCAAGTCATTTTACTGGCCAATAATCATCTTTTATTTCTTACTGTTTTCTGTTGGTCATTGTCAAATTAACTTGATGTTTCTTCTTCTGGTACTTCTAATATATGTTTTAATTTGTGAATTTTAATAGATTTTACTTGATTACACTTTTCTGATAGGTTTTTATTGATTCTCATTTTTCCAATATTTCAATACAAATTATTTTAAAATGTGTATCTGAAGGCCATATTATGTCATTGGTCATAGAAAAGCCCATAAAATTTCAACCCTACCCAAAGAACAAAGGAAAGTGAGTAAAACTGGAAGTGGGAGAGGTAACCTTCTTCCAGGAAGAGAACATCCATTGATGGTGACCAGCCCAAAAACATACATAAAATTAACATTATATGGACTCAACAGGTTATGTTTAGAAATATGTATTTTATATAAATGTATGAGTAATTGCAATTACAATTAATGAAAAGAAGAGGGCATGGATTTGAAGGAGAGCAGGGAGATCAAGCGGGAAGGTTTGGAGAACAAAAGAGATTAGAGAAACAATATAATTAAAGTATAATCTCAAAAATAAACAGCAAAAGAATTATATGGATATCTCAAGGCTTCTCTTTAGTGTTTTTCTACTGATTTTCACAATAAAATCCTCTTTCCTCGAATGACTGGACTGACTTAATGTTTAGTGCGTTAAGCTTATTGAATGAAAAATTTTATCTCTTGGGAGATATCATTTTTCTTCATTGATTTCCATGTTTCAGTTAAGTAGATATGGGTAGGTCAGTATTAATCAAGCTGAGGTGGGTTTAGAATGTGGAAAAGCCATGATAGCTTGGGTTTCTCATAAATTCCTTAAAAGTAAGCTTGTATAGGTAACATCTGAAACTTTCCAAATATTCCAGAGTCTACTGAGTGGCATTGCTACAAAACTGTGTTTTGATGTCCCTCATGGTGATACCAAAAATAAAACTTACCAGTTGCATTATGAGTAGATTCTCTGCCCCAAATTCCATAGGTGACCCTTTAGTACTTATAAATATTTTGAAGATAGCATATATCAAATGTTTGAGAAATGAGAATTTGTTCTCTTAAATCCTGTCTGATTCAATAGAATTAGACTCAATATTTTTCCCCATTTTCCTCCAGTTGATAAAGCTACAGTTTCAGTTTGCTGGATTTTGGGAGACTTTTCTGTCTTACAGTATAAATAGGAAAATAACTTCAAGAATGGTGGACAAGAAGAAGCAATAAGAGTAATAGCAATTCCCTAGGGCAATGGGAATCAAAGTGACAAGTCACTGAATATATTTGTCACACTGAATCACTTAGAAAAAGTTAAATTTTCAAAAACTTCAATTTAGGAGTGGTGTCAAATACTAAATATTTCCAACTTTTGCCATTTTTTGAAAATTATATCAAATTACACAATTATAGAATTATTAATATGTAACCTGCACTACTATATATAAAATAAAATAAAATAAATCCCCTCCTCCCAATGTCATACTGCATCAGTAAACATAAGCTTTTGGAACAGAAATGTTTACATAATTCAAAAAGAAAAATGAGAGAGAGGAAGAAAGACAGAACAAATGAACTGTTGTGTCATTTTAATGGCTCAATGTGTATTGTGGAACTTCGTTGAAAAAAAACTATGATAATCTTGGTTTATCTTACATGTTCTTATTCTTTGTTTAACAATTCACTCACAGTGAGTAATGCCAAGTGATTTCTAAAGTGTGAGCTTCCCACCATTTTGGTCCACAATCAGGAATTGGACTTCTCTTTTTTTCTGTACTGTTAATAAATACAATCATAACATTTGTCCTTAAAACAGTGATCTCACTCTCCAGTTTCAATCTTCCCCACCAGTTCCATCTGCTCTAGTCTCTTCAGAAAATGGTGCTTATACATCTCAGTGCTGAGAATTCTTCTTGCCTCATACTTGAATGAATGCTGACTCCTGTAACTGAAAGGGAGAAATACATCTGAAAGGATAAGCCATTGTGACTTACATAATTTACGACTGTAACATATAAGTTAGAATAGTGCCAATAATTGTTAAGTGGTACACTCTATTTATTTGCTTATTGATCTCACAATGACTTTTAAAATCTGTTCTGTGTCTTTTCCAACAAAATATTCAATCCAAACTCCTAAGTATAAATTAAACAATGCCCCTCAAGGCACTATTTTTTTTATCTACATAACAACTTTGAGACTTAAGACAGAAATGTTTTCTAATAGTAAGGGATAGGACAACATGATTTTTTTTATCAGAAGTCATGTTTCAAAAATTTAATTTTTTGCACAAGTCATTTATTTTAATTGCTTGCATTAATAACCATTTCTCTTGCTACTATCAAGTATCACTCAGCCATCATCTTAGAAGTTTCTTTCTGCAATAGATGGGGATTAACTCAAAAACCTACTACTGGACTAGGTGCAGAGAGAGGCTTTGGAACACTCAGTTCTAAATATGATCCCTTCATGAAACTCCTCGCTTCTGGGCTCAGGAATCTATGTGGGATTGGAGGCAGATTATAAGAACCAGAAGTGACAGATGACTAGGGAAACAATTCCTTCCAGACACAACAGTACTTATGTATATATAAAATCACAGAGTCATTGGTATCAGCATGTACAGAGCCTGCACAGGTTCAAGCCAAATATATTGAGAAGGCAGAGGAGACACAGGTTCCCACTCCCAGACAAAAGCTTTCTGCAAATTGTACTTACTTGTAAAGTTAAAAAAAAAAAATTGCTGGTGGAATCTCAATGGATCTGTGAACCACACTTCAGGGTAGACTTCAAACACAAATTGTACTCAATTGCATTTTTGCTGCTTACTTTTCATCTCTTATCACTGTGGGCATTATTTTTCTTTCTGATTTTTTCTTGTATATTTTGGTTTATGTTTTGTTTGTTTTGTGTTTGTATTTGTGTTTCTTTTGATGTTGTTGTCTTTGTAAGGAGTTGGGTGGATGGGGAGGTGGAGTCTAGAGGGAACTGGGGAAGGAGAAAACTGTGATCTGAATATACTATGTGAAAATGTGTTTCATTTTTCATTTAAAAGTAAAATCAAAAGAACACGAATGAAAATTTTAATATCCTGAACCATATACATTTATGTAGATTTATATAAGAAACATCTATTATTAATCATATTAATTTTTCAAAGATACCTTTTGCTGTGTAAATTGAAACACACATTGTAAATTGAAATATTTACCTACAAAATTTTCTCCTAGTCATCAAATGGATTAACCACTACATTAGTCACATTGAAATTTTAGGGTCATAACTTGAATATAATCTATTTTCTCTACCTGGGCTGGAATATTCTCAACTTTGATGGCTATCATAAGTAACTTGAAATTTCTGTTCCTAAAATCAAGATGAGCAAATCATATTGATTATTAAAATTTCTTCACTCAATCACATCAAATCTATTTATACTCAAAATAGATTCTCCTAAATATTATGCTATTACTATTAATGTTTCCACTTTTCTAATGATCTTCTTTTGACTATAAAATTAAGTAAATTTGTAAAACTATAATACAAAGCAGCTTGAAGTTGATAAAGTATATAAATGTGAAGTTTTTACTTCTCCTTATCCAGTGTTCTGTGTGTATGTATGTTTTGTGTATGTATCTGTGCTTCTTTCTGATGCTGTGTTTTTTGTGTCAAGAGTTGGGTGGATAGATATTTTACTATAGAGATTGTAAAACATTTCATGTGTCCCATATTGTTTTCTAAAACTTACAAGTTTCATATTTAGTATAGTTCATCATTCTCATAGAACTGCGTTTTAACACGAAATCATATCAATTATTTTATGGTGCAATCTTTAAGAATAAATTACAGTCTATAATTATATTTAAATCTTGAAAATACTAAAATTTTACCTAATATCCAGGTGTAGTGGGAGTAATAAGACAATCTTAAATTAATGCAATCTCTACTCTTAGATTGCTGCAAAGTAGTATTTTTCATTTAATTTGAGAAACATTTTCTGGAAAGATAGATACTTAGGCGTTTTAGCAGAAGGAACTCCTCTAATCCTTTCTCTTTGAGTTATTTAAATACTACCCCCAATAATTTCATTCTTACACAGACTTGTTGCTTTCTTGGCAAACCGGACATGTTCGAAATAGAAAGCACTGAGAGTAATACGATTACATCATTTTCAACAAACACTTTGTAAACTTCACAGCAGGCTACAAAATTCAGCTTATGACTCATAACTTTTTCACACTATTTGATTTGACAAATATATAAGATAGGAAAAGGTATTCTTTTCAGGATTCAATAAATGTTCATACATTTACATTATGTTGGAGTTATTTACCTCAAAGTTGAGTTACCGTGGAAGCAAGAGCACCCCCAGCATGGCAAATAAATGCTAATATGCATTTTCTGATCAATAATGAATAAGCTGTTATATTTTATAACTACAGCAATGTATCAAGAAAATAAAACATAAAATACATTATCTTAAAAATACTGCCTGAGGTGTAGTAAAGTTTTTCATATTTTGAAAAGAGAACTTGAACTTTGTAATTGCATATGTCAATGTGTGTGAAGTTCCTGTTATTTATGAGTATGTGGAGTTATTTTTTTCATTTCTTGTTAATTGCTTATGACAGCTAAGAGTTAAAATATGGATCTGTTATTATATAATGCAAAGGAACAGCTGCAGTGCAGTCTGCTTCTCTGATGCTCTTGACAATGTGTCTCCTAATACCCTAAAAACAGCCTCTCCCTGCATGGCTGTAACTTCACACTTTCAGGCTCCAACAATTGGCATAGTGAAATATTCAAGTTCCAAGCTGAAGAAAATCCATTTCCACCCATTGCGAAGAGACTAAGGGTAAAATCTGCAATGGTGACTGAAAAGAAATTACTGGCAGTTTTGATTCTCTCCTTGACCACTTAAGCTCAAATTTGACAGAGGCTATTTTATCAACTTAATCTAAATAGAATTTTGATGGTAAAATTATTAAACATGATATTCCGTAGAAAGGAATTATAAAGGACTTGAGTAGTTATCAATTTACTGAAATAAACTCATTGTAGCATAATTAATATTGTCACTGGTGAAATTATAGTTATCTCTCAAATAGATTTTATTTATTTATTTATTTATGTATGTATGTATTTATTTATTTATTTATTTATTTATTTATTTATTTATTTACATTTTTAGTTGAACCAGATTCCCTTCAATTCCATCCTCCATTTTCTCCCCCAACTCCTCCCAGGAACCTTTCTCAACCCTTACCTGGTACCCTCCCTCCACCCCTGCCCATTACCCTCATTCTCAGGTTGATAGCCTCTTTTCTTTATTATTATTACATATATGCATCTATTCATCAGCATATAAATACACTCTGCTGGGTCCATTTTTGTTTTTGTGAGTATATCGGTTCATTGCTGACCAATGCATATTGGGCATCCAGTGTGGGAGCTCATTCCTGGGATGAGTGAATTCTTTTCCTCTCAGCAGTCATTAGTTACCTGTCTTTCTCTCTAGGTGTCGGACTTTGTGAGATTTTCCCTCTTCCATGTTAACATGTCCATTGCTACTGACATTGTTCTGGACTGGTTTATGCAGACTATTTTAGGAAACACTTTCACAAAAGAGTTCCTGATATTCTTGCTCTTGCAGTCTTCCTGCCTCCTCTTCCATGATGTTCCCAGAACCGTAGTTGTAGGATTTGTGAGCTAGATGTATCATTTGGAGCTGGACTCTCACTATCAATTGATCAATTGTGTCCAGTTGTGGCTTTCTCTGATAGTCTCCATTTGTTGCAAAGAAAATCTTTAATGGAGAGTGTTACCTGTGATTACATCAGGAATAAGGATAATAGAATACTAAGGAATTATGCTGGTCTAGCAAAGTAGTGATAGCAGATTATTTTCTGTTGTCCATGGCCTCACTAACTCTGGGGTGCTGGCTAGGCTCTCAAACCAGGAATGTTATCTCTCCCGTAGAATGTGCCTTATGTCCAACTAGACAGCTAATAGTTACCACAGACATGTGAGTGCAACTTAGTGAATACCTATGCACAGTTTGCAGTGCTGGCCATTATCATGGTTAGCTGGTTTTGCAGTTGGGTAGAGCTGTTTAATTCCTTGACTCCCTTAGCAGCTTGTATAATATCGTCTGGTATCACAGAAGATAGACCACGAGTAAGTTCCTTTCAGTTCAAATTCAGATCACAGAGTCTCATTTACTAACTGTCTCCTCATTCATCTTTTTATTTTATTCTTCCATCATACAATACACCCTGACTGGCAATTTCCCTTGCTCCACTCCTCTCAATTTTACCCCACCTCTCCTCTCCCCCAGATTCACTCGCCTTCCCTTCAGAAAAGAGAAGGCCTCCCATGTTTATCAAGGGGACACAGCATAGAGAGCTACAGTAAGATGAGACACAGACCCCCTAATTAAGGCTAGTTGAGGCAACCCAGTAGAGGAGGCAAAGGGTCCCAAGAGTAGGCAAAAGAGTCAGAGACAACCACACTCCCACTGTTAGGAGTCCCACAAAAATACCAAGCTAAGAGTCATAATATATGTGAAGATGACCTAGTGCAGACCCATGTAGGCTCAGTGATTGCTGCTTCGTCTCTAGTTGGTTGAATCTGTGGCCTGTGTTCTCCTGGTGTCCTAGATTCCTCTGGCTCCTACAATTCTTCCTCTCTCTATTCTTCAGGGTTCCTAGAGCTCCAAGGGTAGGGACTGATTTCACTATTGTATAACTAGAACATCATATATATATATATATATATATATATATATATATATATATATACAGATTTATATATATATTTATTTTGTCAATATATTGCATTATCATTGTTCACTTTTTCTATTTCTTTCCATTCCCAGATTCTCATTTCTCTCCCTTCACTGCTGTCTTTTGTTTTATAGCCCCCTACTACCTCCACTCCTTTCTTTCACTCTCTCTTTGCTATGCCTCTCTCTCTCTCTCTCTCTCTCTCTCTCTCTCTCTCTCTCTCTCTGGCTGGCTTTTCTTCTTATACTGTAAAATTACCAGGCCTACATATTACTCCAATCCAATGTGACATTATATATTTTGCTTACTGTTTCAAATCTTTAAATAATAATCCCTATTTGTTGCTTAACTGCAAACATAAACCTTTACAAAGTTTAAAATAAGTTCTCTCTCACTCTGTAATTTTCTGATCCATAAAATATTCAATATAGTTTGTTGCCCATTAATATAACATTAAACAATAGTGTCATATTCCCCAAATTATATATAGCACAAGGAACATATTCAAGTATCAAGTTTTAAAGATTTATTTCATTTTCCAATTGTGCATATGTGTGCCTGTTTATATGAATATCTATGGTGATATTTTATTTGTACTGAAATGTAATTTTATTTGTATGTTAATAAATAAAGTTGCTTGGGGGTCAGAGCTAATAGCAAGCCATAGCAGAGCTCGGTGTTCGTGGCGCACGCCTTTAATCCCAGCACTTGGTAGGCAGAGCTAGGTAGATCTCTGTGTGTTCAAGGATACAGACAGCATTGGAGACACATGCCTTTAATCTCAATAACAACCATAGAAGACCTGGAGTGACCTACAGACAGGCAGTGACGAGACGGTCATGTGGTTGGGTTTACAACCAATGAGAAGGCAGAACAGAAAGTCTATTTAAAGACAAACAGACAGGAAGTAGCTCTCTTTCAGAGAGGTCTCTTGGCTGAAGAGTTGGTTACATCTACAAATATCTGGCTCATGTGTGCTTGTGTAGGCTAGAAGAGGACATTAGATCTCCTAGAGCTGGAGTTACAAGTGGTTTTGAGCCTCCTATTATAGGTGCTGTGAATCAAATCGAGTCCCTTGGAAGGGAGTGTGCTTACACAATGAACAGTGTCTCTACCTCTAGGAGTACTCAGTTTTAATGTAATTAGTTTGTGTAATATGTCGAGGTTGTTCATTTTTAATTAAATTTTTGCTTTAGGGTTCAGTTTTCAATTGCAATCATCGTGAAGACTGCGAAGAGGTACAGAGTGTCTGAAACAGTAATGATAAAATCCCCCCAAAAATGTCAGGAACAGAAGCCTCTGAAGTCATACTCACAATTTATTTGAAGATCTAGCATTAGGAGTTCTCAAAATCATCTGAAATTATGAATAGACATAAAATACATTTGTCTGTACTATATTTCACATGTCCCCACAGTTCTTTTATATGTAATAAATAAAACTAAATCCCCATCCATGTGCATAAGATGTCAATTGTACATTATTTAATAGACAAATATCCAAATGTTAAATTGAAATTAGTTAGGATTTTGATTTATTTTAAATTTATTAGTCAAATAAAATGTTAAATGTAAGCATTTCTAAAGTAATCAACTAAATTATTTACCATGTTTGCTCTATTTTAATTTTTATCTACAATATTAAGTAATTAGTAGTTGTCAGTAGGTACTGAGCACTTTCTTGGATGGGTAGCTATGAATCATCTAATCTGTGCTTATTCTAATGGCATGTGACCTCAGCTCTGTCTCACATACACTACAGGTACACTGACTCTTCTGCCACATGTTCCCACCACCATACTTAGTCCAAACCTGTTGTGCCAAGGAAACATGTGCCGAGTCCACTGAAAATGAGCAACACAGGACTTTCATCTCTTGTTCATAGCAAAAAATTTATCACAATGAAAAATTAACATTATATTTTTAAAACATAAAATAATTCTTCTGATTAATACAGTTAAATGTATATTAATGTGCTGCAATTTGCAAGGTCAAAGGTCAGCCAAAGAACTGGAAAGAATTTTTCTGTAGGAAAAATTGTGTTGTTAAAAGGGTTGACAATATTTGTTATTACTGTTATATATTATAATTTTATATGTGTGCATTCATGTGTGTATATGTGCGTGTATTTTAGATTTTTACATCATTTTGATTCGTTTAGAAATAAATTAGCTTCCAGGTATATTTACATAATTTGTTTTTAATTGATTTTTTGGTATTAATTAGTAATGGTATACTATGAGGTTGACAATTTTGTTTATTTAATACCGAATATGCAACACAGGCACATTGTGGAAAATTTTTTTAAAAATTATGCATAGCCTTCTACATTTGCAAAAAGGAGACTTGATTTTTAATGTTTAACAATTTGTTTAAATATTAAACAGAAATTTGTCCTCTGATTAATTAAAATGAGGAAAAATGCTAAAATTTTGAATTTTTAATGCACGCACACATCTGAAATGCAGCATGAAACACACATCACCGGCGCTGTGACAGTCACTAGGTTCTCTTCTCAATTATATAGTTTTATTTTTCATTGCTCTTAAAATATATTCAGATCACAGGATGAAAAATGCTTATCATTCAGGATACTCTCTGTTCTCTGACAAGCAGAATGAAAGGGAAGGACTTTGCTTTTTACAATTCAGTTGGTAACCTGCTCTGGTCTTTATTTGTCCTTGGTCAGGATAAGAATACTAAAGAAAAGAAAGAAGAATCTTTTGTACTTCAATGTCCCTGAGGGGTTCTTTAAGGAAGGCTTACACTGTAGTTGCTACTTCAACTCCATGATTGTTTCTTTTCTCTTGTTTGTGTGAGAAAGTTTTGCTAGCCCTTTCACTCTTGAAATGTAGTGAAGACAATAATGTGCAACCTTTTTTTATTTGAGACACATCATCTATTTAGGTGAAAAACATGAAATACAGGGATTATTAAGTAGGCAAGAATTTACATTTGTCACTTTAAGCATTTCTACTGTTCAATATTCTTAATTTTTTTATTTTGAGAAACTGTATCTCTGCAGTCTTAAATCTAAGTTGTACATTAACATAGAATTTAGTATGATTATAGTTAACCAATTTCACAGCTATTAAACTCCTATAATTATGAACACTTTTGTGGTAGATAAAGATCATTAAATGAAATATACATAAATGTATCTATGTATACGCACTATGGTAAAAAACAGAAATCATTGACTTATTTTGCCTTTGGTTGCTCCCCAGAGATTGAAAGTAAGTCCTTATTGCTGAAAATACAATGTACTTCAGAAACACAGAGACCTCGTAGCTGGAACTGATCTGAATGCCCCCTCTGTGAGAACAACCATTCGTGATACCAAAGGCATCCCATGCTAGCTTACCAAGGAGGAAGGCAATCAACAGTCATACCCATCTGTAATGCCTAATAAATATCAGCAACCGGCATGGCACAATAATGCTAAGGGTGCAGTAGTGGTACTCATAACTGGGTGGTAACCAAAGGCTCTCTAATTAGACTTAATACTCAACAAGATAAAAACCATGCCTGGTACAGGAAACTTTGAATACATTTTTTTTTCCTTTGGGGTGGGGGTGGTTTTGAGACAGGATTTCTCTGTGTAGTTTTGTTTGTTTGTTTGTTTGTTTGTTTGTGTGTGTGTGTGTGTGTGTGTTTTTTTTTTTGGTTTTTTTTTTTTTTTTTTTGTATCTGTCCTGGATCTCTCTCTGTAGACCAGGCTGGCCTCAAACTCACAGAGATCCATCTAGCTCTGCCTCCCGAGTGCTGGGATTAAAGGTGTGTGCCACCGCTGCTCAGGTGGATAACTTTTAAATTGCTGCTTCCTACTGACTTGAGAAAAGTTACTCTCCCTTGTCCATCATGTAAGTAAGCCGGTAACTGGAATTCAGTAGAGTTTCACAGTATAATATAATTAAAATACGTGAGTCTTCCATGGTTATTTTTCAATTTTCACTAATCCAAATGAAAAAAAAAGTTGTAACAATATAAAATATATAACAATTCTTTAATATGTCTATATGCTGAAATTATTGATTTGATATATAAACATACCATCGTCATTTTTGCAATATGGATATTTGAAATCTACTCCCTCGTAGGTGGCCATGTCTACTACCCATACTTGTTAGTATAGCCATCATACTAGGCTGTAGATCAGCTGATTCTTCCTGTCTATCTAAATGTACTCATTTATGAATAGCCCCTCATGCTTTCAATTATAAATATGGTAACTATCAATTCTTCATTGAACTCTCTTAATTCAACACTTTATATATTATACACATAAACAGACTCATACAATATTTTCCTTTCTGCTCTGGCTTATTTCACTGAAAATCAATCCCTCTACATTCAGCAGTGCTGCATTTGACAAGAGTTCTTTTTTCTATACCCAAAAAGCATCATATTATATATGTATGTCGTATTATTAATTCATACATCTTTTGATGGTTAACACACTTTATTCTTTACCTATACGGAGTAATGCAATGGACATAGAAGTGCAGAAAAATTTACACTATGGTGAATTAATTTACTTTGCACATGTGCCCAGCAGTGTGATTGCTGGTCAAATTGTAGTTTCACCTATAATATTTGCAGAGAGCCTTGTACTGTTTTCTTTGATGGTTAATTTCTATGTTTGATGGCTATTGATATATTCTGCTAAAGGTGTTCAAATATATACTCTTTCTTTCCATAGCCTCACCAGCACTTAATAATGACTTTTATACTAGCCACTGAGGTCACATCTCATTTGGATCTCAGTCTGTGCTTAAGTAGATTTTCATACTAAAGTTAACATATTGGTAACTCGTTTCCTTCTTTTTTTTATTTTTTTTTTATTTTATGTGCATTGGTGTTTTTGTCATGGGTGTGGGGTCCCCTGGAACTAGAATCACAGACAGCCTTGAGCTGCCATGTGGGTGCTAGGAGTTGAACCCGGGTCCTCTGGAAGAGCAACCAGTGCTCCCAACCACTGAGCCCTCTTTTCCTTCTTTTTAAGAAAATGTGGCTATAGATCTATTTGTATTTCCAGTCTACTGAAAAAAAAAGTGGAATAATCATCTTAAACACAGGTCATGGTAGAATCATTTTGTTTCCTTTTAATTAATTTTCAACATTAGCAGACAATGCAAAACTAATAACTCCTGTAGTCTGAATATTTGTAGGCCCTCCTCTCAAAATCAATAAATCCTAATTCAAAAGTAATGATATTAGGTCAGACATTTGAGTAAAGACTAAGAAATGAGAGTGCCTATAGACCACATGGTTTGGATAAGTTGTTTGTTGTTTCTATTCTTTTGAGACCATAATGTAATGACATAATTTCTCCCTTTCCTTTATCATCCAAACCTTCCCATATACCTTTAGTTGATGTCTTGCAAGTCTGTGTGGTCTATTTCATTATTAGTTATTTTATATATTGCTAATATTAAAACATATTTCATTACCTAAAAATATAAATACAATTTGACCAATCTCTATAATGTTACCTATACTTCAATGCATATTTTTAGGACTAACCATTTAATATCAAATAACCAAGTGTATTGGAGAAACAATTGGTGTGTTCTTCCCCAGGGAAGCTGACTTCTTCCACTCTCATCATCCTCAGCTGCCTGTAGTTCTTTGTATGATATTCTGGCCTGTTGGGTTTACCCCTTTCTATTTTGGAATTTTTATTGCTGTTGTCCTTGTTCAGCTCATGTTTAGCAGTCAAGCTGTTTAGAATTTATGGGTACAGCTACTGTCTTCATTGTCTTGATCTTTTCCTCACCTGAATGTTGTTTGTTTCATAACTAGAAGTGGAGTTATCTGGTGATGAATAATTAAGGGCAATAGGAGTCCAAGGCCAGTTTTTCTTTGGAAGACACAAAAAAAGAGAATAGGCAATTATTTTTAAAAATTGGGACTTAAGTAATGTAAATGGAAATCAGGAGAAGACCATTAGAGGTTGGGAAGTGAAATATCTTTGCTAGTAATTGCATAAAGTGTTCCTTATTTTTAGAAAAACATATGTACTAAGTTTTATGTAGCTATGGAAATTTTCTGGCAAAATGTTGAAATACATGCTTTATTTCTTCATACTGTTTACAGCGCAGTGTAGTAAGAGAGCGATCATAAAAGAAAACAATTATTTGAAAAGAGAGGACATACCTTGCTTATCAGCCACTTTAAAATCAAGGGAAATCTAAAGAAAATTAAAAACAAAACAAAAAAACCAAGAATTTTGTGAACTTCTCCTTAGGAGATTTGCAATTATCTACTCCTTCATAATAAGACACCAATAAATGACCAAAGAAATGATTCTGTCAAAGTCTAAGTTGGTAGGCAGTTAGTTTTTTACTTAGAGTTATTTACAAGACCTTATGCATAGCGTTATTGATGGCATCATGAAGAAGGGGAAATTTATAAGGGGCCATTCTCCTGAAAATATTTCTTTCTCAGCCAATAACATGCTGGAGTTGGGGTAATGCTTCTTTGTCCCTCCTTCGTGAAATAAGAACATCAATAGCTCCAATCTGTGTGTATTCCCTGTATAGCTAATCACAGTAACTGATAGCTCAGGAAGGCAGTGGCTATATTATGTCAGGAGGACAAAATTCCACATACCGTTGTAGTAAAACCTTGTCAACAGTGTTGAAAGACATGGACTGGATGGAAAACAGAAAGAGGCATTTTTTCACACCCACCATTTCGGACTCTATTGTCAGGCAGCCAGAAGATAAAACTGCTTAGCTGAAAATATGTGGCACATTTGAGTCTTAAGGAAGGCTGTCTGTGAGTGTAGAAGTTACACTGTATAACTCATTGCTAAAAGTAAATGGGAATTATTCCTAGGATTTAAGACACAATTAGAGTATCCACTGCACTTGTCAAGTTGCATTTTCTAAATGCTTTAGAAGAGTAGATCCTTTAATCCTCCACATTCCCCCAGTTTTAACTGGGACACTTTGTAGCTTTAATTTTACAACGTATGTGTCCTTGTATGGAACAATGGAGGAGAAGCGAAGTATGGCCAATACACTCTAAAATGATTCCAATTAGCTTTGCATATTTCGGGTAGTATTCCACTCTTAGGACAGCACTCATTTGTAGGCAGCATTGTGTTACTATTTCAAAAGAATATTTTTCCATCTTTTTAAAAATTAAATGTATTTTTTTTCTTAAATCATGCATTCATGCTTGAGCCACATTTCCTTGCTGAGTCTAGCTAACGAGTTTTCATTTAAGCATTTTTTTTTTGAGAGAATTGCTCTTTACCCTCAAATCTAATTTAATATTTTTTGTCTGCTCATTGTTATTTGCACACTTAATCAGATATTTTCTTTAAAAATTCAGTGTTTCATTCTGTAAAGGTTAAATATTCTAGGGTGGTACTGTCATTATTAGCATAGTTATCATATATTATTGCTCTTGCTTATATTCTTCTTTACATGTTTAAATTATTTTATATTTTTTAAATGAACTATAATTCAATTATTTTTCCTCTTACCTTTGATCTGATCTCTATTCCTGTCTCCAACCCTTCCCATATATTCTCTGTAATGGTCTTTCAATTTCATGGTCTCTGTTTCTTTAATTATTATATGTGCATCCCTGAATCATATACATTCCCAAATGTATAATAAAACTTCCATCATTTAGTTATGTTTGTATGTATATGATTTGAGAGAGGACCACTTGATTTTGCATAGCTCATTTAGGGGCTCTTCCATGAAGAAAACTATTTTTCTTATAGTCAGCATTCCTTCCTGGCCTGGAGTTCTTCGTATAGGATTGAGACTATGTGAGGTTTCCTCCTTTTATGTTTGCCTGTCTATTAGTGTTGTCTTGTGCAGATGCTGTTTAGGCAACCATACTGATGAGAGTTTGTGGGTTTATCTTCTCCCACATTTCTAGGAGATAAATTCTCCCAGCTAATTTGTTGCTCCTCTGACTCTTCCAATCTTTCTGTTCTTTTTCTTCTACGATCAATGATCCTTATGGTAATGGAAGCCTAGCTAACTACTTGATGTGAGCGAGTTCATGGTTCTTGGAGGAGAGAAACTAGAACCACTGCTTAGCTTAGCCAGTATAAACCCTAACTTCACTTTAAATATTTAATTGTATATCCATAGATACATAGAGCTCTTACCTCCACCACAGAAATGCCTCTTTGCTAATTGACATGGACAAATGGAGATTATTATAGCAAACCACAGCTAATCAAAATGTTGCAAACAAGTAACCTTACAAAGCCCAACCCCTCCTGATACATCTCCTTCACTTCTTTGAGTGCCACTTTCCTCTAGAGTTACATGCATTCTTTATAGAATCTTGTGTGATAACTGGGTTTATAAACAATAGATGTCAGATTGAGTGCTTCTGGCAGATTTTTTTATGTCGATATGTTTTATATTACTTACAAAGCACTATATTCTTAATATGAGTTTTTAATGCAAGCATGGTACTTATATTAGTGCTAAAATTTAGGGTAGTGTATTGTTGTTTTTGTTTGTATCTGTCTTAGTTCTTGGGATATTTCAGCCCATCTACCAGTGTTTCACAACTGAGATAAGTTCCTGAAATCTCTTTACCACAAGCCAGTTTGTATATAATTTAAATTAACATGGGCCTAAGGATAACATTTTTTGTTTCTTTTAGATGATAAAGAAAGACTGTAATGCCTTTACACCAATGTCGTGTTCAGTATACATTTTTTCAGAGAAAGAAAATAGGTTGAATTTATCTACTTCATCAAATACTCTCAAGGTAAATGCAAGATTACAGGTATGGTGTTCTTATCTAGGTCTGGTTCCCATTGCTAATCAGTCTGTTGGTATTAATTATGAAAATTTAAAACATTTTAAACTTTATAGCTAAATATTTACTGTTTGGGGGAATGAAATTTCCAAGTAATTAGAGACTACTATAAGAATTCTCTTAAGTTCATATCTAGAGGCAACATCATTTGCAACTTCTCTTAAATTTGTTGCTCTCCTTTTAATTAATTATTAAATTTATAATTTAAAACACTGCTATAAACTAAATCATGTTCCCCAAAATTCATAAGCATGAATTTCATTATATTTGGAGATATGGTCTTTAAATGACAGGTAAATAAGCCTGGGGTATTCATAAGGATGGTGACGTAATGTCTTTTATGGACTGAATGTTCATGCCACCACAGATCATACATTGAAATCTCAATCCTCTATAATGTGGTATTGGTAGATGGCACTGTTAACAAACATTTAGCCAATATATTTATTGCTTTGTGAATTGATAATTCACCGTTATAAAAGCAAAAATATCCTGCCTATTTTTCATCATGTGAGTACATAATCCAATGATAGCAGTTTGCAACCATAAAGACATAACTTAATAGATTGTCACCCTACTGAAATTCTGATTCAGAATCTCAAAGTTACAAAACAGTAAGAAATAAATATCAGTTCTTTTAAGGAACTTAGTTATAGCTGGCAGAATTAAGAATTTTAAGAAGAAATACTAACAATGTTTCTGCTATGCCTGTCAAAGGAGCAGTATTTGTTTCAAGTAATACTGAGCTTCTAGAACAAGATTTTAATGATAGGCTTCTGCTTAGCATAATACTTTGAATATGAAATATCTGTTGAGACTCCCCAAATAATCAATCCAGAATAATCTATACTTCCCAATGTAGATATCAAATAGAGTGGATTTGATGTTTTAAGAGTGTTGTTGAAAATTATTTCTTTATCTTCAGTGAAGTAGTAAATAAAGCAGTAATTTGTACATGCCGTAGGTCTATTAGAAAATGCTTGTTGGAAAACTGTGGGTGGGTTAATTATACACTCGTCTCTAAAACTGTGTGACACTTTTTGCTTTAAAAATTTAGATTTGTTGGATGTAAAAATAATGCAACTCTGACAGTCAGCTGCTCAGTTGAATTCATAAGCATATACATCGATTAACCACATACAGCAACAGAATTTTTTTTTACTTATCCTGAATAACATCATCAAAGCATATGATCAATGTGGTATAAAATTGCCCAATCTTATCAGCTATGAAAATTCAGTGAAAATGGTTTATTTTCTAAGATATTGAATTATATTTGAAGTTATATCCTTTCATTATACCTAGAACATAGTAGACGTTTACTTAGTGCCTACTATACTCCCAATATTAGGAGATACTATGTCAGGGAACAACATCAGAATCAAAATTATCTCTTATTAAGGGTAGAAAGGCTGATGAAATCAAGCAAAGAAGTAACATATTAGATTATCACATGACGATATGACATGGGAAAAAAATAGAAGGAAATTCAGGTGCCCTGTGAGTGGCCTTACAGTAAGTGAGTCCAAGTAAAAGAGAAATAGAGGGCGAGTGGTGATAGTGGCACAAGCGTTTAATCCCAACACATGGGAGGCAGAGGCAGGAGAATCTCTGTGAGTTCAAGGCCAGCCTGACCTACAGAGCTGGCTCCAGGACAACTAGGACTGTTACACAGAAAAACTCTGTCTCGAAAAATAAAAAAGAAAAAAGAAAAGAAGAATAGCTGAGTCAATCTTTCCTTGATAAAGGGATCTACATAGAGACTGAGGCAGCAAGCACGGAACTGGCGAGGTCTGTACCAGGTTCTCTGCATGTTTATTGGGACTTCCAGTATAGTGCTTGTCTTGTCCAATTCAAAGTGATAGTGTGTATTTTATCTTATTATATTTGATTTTCTTATATTTCATTATTATTTCATAGAATCCTATTCTTTTCTAATGAGAGATAGAGAAGAAATAGATCTGGATGGGAAGGGGTGTGGAGAGAAACTGGGAGGAGGAGAGGAAAAGGAAACCATGATCACGATATATTATTTGAGGAAAAAAAAAACAATCTACTTTCAGTAAAAGGAGTAAATAGAAAAAATATTTTAAAAATCAATCTAAGGAAAAACATTAGAGAAAGAGAGAAAGGAACTGATATCAAGTTATGAGAATACTTGAGAAAAAAAGAAATTAAGAAAAGATTTGGTGTGGAATAACTTCTGTGATGTGCTGGGATAGTGAGGTGACTGGCTAGAGTAAGACAAAAAAGTGCAGTACAACTTAAAGTTAGAGAAAAAGATTGTCAAATAATGTGTGTTATGATATACACTTAAGGAGGAAAGTGTTACCAGGACCGAAGCAAGGATTAAAGACAGGGGTGGTTTGTATAGTTATTTAATTGACAATGACCTCATGGCCTTCACGATATAAATAACAGTCAGAGTTTAAAAATTGGAAGCAGAAAAAAAAAAAATGCACAGGCTCTTACTTGCATGAAACAAAGTGGTGTCTAAAATCAGTTAAGGTGACATATCCTGGTAGAAAGAGATTCAGTAACTAAGTAATATTTGTGTAATAACTTTAGAAGCTTGAAGAAGTAAGCAGGTTTGCCCAAGAATTTTCCAGTGGTGGAAGAGATGTCAACTTACAGTTTCATGAAGAATTATGTATAGGTTTTGAAAAAGAAAACAATAATCAGTCTTTGACTCAAGAATAATGCATCTACTGGGAAAATCTAAAAGAAACAGTTTTAAAAATGATGCAGGATTGGATATGTAAGTTTGTTATGCCTAATCTGCATTTGATCTTGTTGGTTGAAGTAAAGGGGATTTAGACAGTCTTTCATTTCACACCACTTTATAAGCAGGATTTACATAAGTGCTGGAGTCATTTTGAAGCTGTTTGTTTTCAACTATTAGTAAACCAAATATTTTCAATTTTATTTAATGACACATTTAATTTTTCCTAATATTAAGGATCAATAATACTATATAAATTGTAGTTGCTAATAGTTTTTACATCACTTTACTTAGCTAATACTTTTACATCACTTCTTTAAACATACTTGATTATATTTATGTACATATTAATATTAATATTAAATACTGAAAAAGTAAGCAAAATTTTACTTATTTAAAAATATTAATGAAATTCCTCTCAAATTAGTAAATTGTATTATAATGTATACCTTTAAGTAAATCCTAACAAGATAAGAGAGGTTTTGATTAATGAAATTTGTTGACAACATTTTTTATATTTGAATGTTTATTTCTTAACTTTTTATATTTTTATTTTACCAAAGAAGTTCTTAATTGGTTACAAAGAAAACTTTGTTGCTTAATTACATCTCAGAATGTAAAGGTCTTTGAAAAAATGGATATAATCCAATCCCCCCCCCCACTGTCACTTACTCTGCACGTAACCTCTAAGGTTATATGGATTGTACCCTGCTTGTCAAAAGTTTGATAGCTAACATCTACATATAAGCAAACATATACCATTTTTTCTCTTGTTTTCTCTAGGCTACCTCATTCAGATAAATTTTCTAGTTCTATCCATTATTGTGTGAATTACATGATTTCATTTTTTGACAGCTGAGTGATAGTCCATTGTGTAATTATATTACATTTTCTTTATTCATTCTTCCATTGATGGGCATATAGTCTGTTTCTAGTTTCCAGTTGTTATGAATAGACCAGCAATGAACATGGAAGAGCAAGTCTTTATGTAGTACTATGTGGAGAATTTAGGCATATGATAAAGAGTGATACAGATGGATCTAGAGGTAGATCTATTTCCTACTTTCTGAGGACCCACCACACTGCTTTTCATAGAAGCTGTACAAGTTTGCACACCCACCAAAAATGGATGAGTGTTTCACATTTTTGCCAGCATAAATTGTCATAATTCTGTATTGTCAGGTTGCTTCTTATATCTTACTAGTGTTTCAATGTTCTTTACACACATAAACTTAATGGCTAATACAAATTCTGAACCAGCTCTGACCAATTGCCTTGAGTTTTCTGCCTATATTATAGATCTCAATAATTTGAACAAGGAAATCTTGCACGTAAAGCCCAACTTAGTTCTTTGTGTTTCAGAGTTGTGATATCATACGTGACACAAACATTTGCTTTTTAATCATTTTCCAAAAATTGATCAGTAACACAAGAAAGCAAAGAGAATATTAATACTGGTT
This sequence comes from Peromyscus melanophrys, assembly GCA_902168415.1. Classification (NCBI taxonomy): domain Eukaryota; kingdom Metazoa; phylum Chordata; class Mammalia; order Rodentia; family Cricetidae; genus Peromyscus; species Peromyscus melanophrys. The sequence continues at coordinate 94,681 of CABHPR010155893.1, forward strand.
CATATTCTGTTACTAGCTGAGAAGGATAAATCCTGTTCATGATGGAAATCTCTAGCAGTGAAATTAAATCAAACAACAGGCACAATAACTGAACAAATACAACATAGAGATGCTTGATTGTCAAGTTCCTTGTGGTAGTGTTAAATTATATCACAGTGGTGCTGGCTAGACAGAGTTTGTTATCCTGAAAGGAGATATCCAGTCACCAAGAACTCGAAGGACTGTGGACTACTCATGCATCATAGTAAACTCGCCTTTAGTTGCACAGCTAAGTGGTCTGTTTAAAGTTAATAGACATTTTGAAAATGTCAGTTTGATTTTTCTGGATAATATGAGATTCTAAAAAATGCTCAAGAGGAACCCATAATAATCCCATTTAGGAAATAATTTGGTCTAAAATTGTATGAAGAATATCTTACTGTAAAATCAAAACAACTCATTGTATGGATAGCAGTCCTTCCAAATTAACCAAGCCTAATAGGAGAAAAGAAACTATTATTTTGAAAATAAATGAATTTCAGGAGTACATAAGCAACAACAGGAAAGAGAGGAGAGGATCTCCCTGACAAGCAAGTAAGTAGAGCAAAGCAGCAGATAGAAAAGAATCTGAGATTACATTGTCTTGCCTGGGATATTCAAGTCCCAAGCAGTGGCTTTTGTTATCCTACTCAGTTATATTTCTGTCTCCCACTCAGGAATGGACATAGTATTAGGTAAATAAACTGTATTGAAGTAAATGTTATTCTTGACAAGAGAAATGTGGATTTTGATAAATAAAATTACCTAAAGTAAACAAAATTAATATTATGAGTGTGCAGATTCACTCACTACATACATAGTTTAAATGTGACATACTATTGTAAATGTTGTGTAGGAATAGCAAAATAAGAAATAAAGTTTCTCATCAGAAAAACAAAAATACTAGGCAGTTTGATTTTATTTCAGTTATGATTAAATTGATTTGAAGTAGCCCTTCTAATTTTATAATTTGCATATTCTTCACATTTCAAAAATTATATTTCATCTGAGCACATCTGAAATAATATAAAACATATTTTCCCATAAGTTGACATTTAACTTCAATATATTTCACATATACTCTCACAGATACTCTGGCATATGGTCTTGATATAATTGAACACATATCAGTCATAATTATGTCACGATAATGTCAATTTGATTTGAATATGGTCTAGCTTCCTAAATTCCATTTTTAAGACAGATTCTGTTAGTTTCTAATTTCTCCTGGCTCCTGATTCACAATAGCTATAACAAAATTTATAGATCATTCTGTTCATTCATTTTTTCATTTATATGGTGAACATGTCATCCAAGAAGTAGTATAGTATTATTCTACTGTGGACGAGTCAACAATTATTAGTCCACAAGCATTTAGTTTGAATAATTTAGGCTAATAGAGACAAATGAGGCAACAAATAATTAATTGAGGAAATAATAGTTATTTATCAATGGAATGAAAAAATATGAAAGGAAGAAAATTGATTGTTGAGAGTTTGTAAGATTTTTCACACAATGCCTCCTCAATTTGATAATGAAATAAAATTGAATACATTCATAAAAAACAGTAAGTTGATCACTATGTTGTTTAATAGTGTTGATTTTATTTTACTTTGAATGTTACAAAATAAACAAGGAAAATTTATTTTGAAATTGTAATGTTCTATGAATGTTTTTTTTATCGTAACAGAGCTTTGAGGGGTGAGTATTTCTTAAATTCCATGATTCTCATCTCTTTAAATAGTACTGAAAGCTGAATATATTTACCCTTGTTTTTCACATGATTACATCAAATTGTAGTAGCTGTTATGTTTATATAGAGTACAAGGATTCAAACAATAATATTTGGAGATAAATAAACAATGTGTGCTTTGTTTTTTAAAGAAAGTTCATGTTTAAATTTAAAAAGAAAAAACAAACACCTTTTCATTTCAAAGTGTGAGTAAAAGGACACTCGGCACAATTCCAACTAATGAATTCAAGAGACGTGTACTGGTTAACAATTTCCAGCTTTAATTATTATTTTTTCATTGATAAGACACAAATTAAATTTTATTGAGACTAATAGCATCAGTTTGTATGTCAATTATGAAGGGATAGGGTAGATGTGTTTAGTCCAGTATTGCAGGAGCTTATGAAATTCTTGCTCCTAACTTGGTAGTTTATAATGAAAAAAGCTTAGGTGGAGATGAGTCTTGCCTATAACCCTTAAACCCTGCTTTTAGTTTCATATACCTGCAAGGTAGGCTTTATACTCTAAAGGTCTCTCAACCCTTTTAAAAATCACTAAAACGCAATATTGAAGTATTCCTCCACATAAACCTATGGACTTAAATTTCGTTTGATATGTGAACCAATTTGCACTCATTATTGTATCTTTAAAAAGGTAATAATAGGCTTCCTAGGATTACATACAGGACTATGGGTGAGGAAGTTATAGTATCAAAAACAATTCGAATGTGGCTGTATAACAAAATGGTCACTGTAACTTGTGTACTAACTCATGAAATTTGTGAGGCTACCTTTGTCATCATAGTGAGAAGCTAACTGTACAGCTAAATATTCCTTACTGCACATACCCTAAAACCTGCAGCTTTCTACAAGATGTATATTCAACTCAAATTGCTGGGAGCCTGTATACTGTATCTTTAATTTTCAAAAGGAGTGCTTAAGGATAATATTACTATAAGCAGAATCTATGTCAGATTACTGCATCAAGAAAGTTAATGCCTTTAAGAAATATAACCTTTAGAATACACAAGTTTATAGCGTCAAAATTGATTCCTAATATAATGTTGCCTCATTTTATCTACAGCATTGGAATCCTTGTGGCAACTTTTACTGAGGTTCATGCTTCAAAATATGATTAAACCTTCAGCATTGAACAAAAAGTCTGATTTTATGGGATTTTCTTAACACCATAACAGCTGAACACTGATTGCTGTGCAAAACTGCCCTATTGTTAGCTGTATGCATTTGCATTCAAGTTCAAAGACACATATTTACAGGTCATGATTATTACAAAATATTTTTGACTTTCTGGAATGTATGTCTCTTTCAAAATAATTATCAAAATGTCCATATAACATTTTGATCAGTTTGTGGGAAAATATCAAAGCTTGTAATATTTGTACTTATTGTAGATATTTAATATTGTAATATTTCATTCTCAGAAATTCTGAGTTGTTCTGTTTAGGTAATAAATATTTATTAACCACTTGGCGGGTCAGACAAAGTTCTAGGAGCCGTTACTGTTTTATAGAATTGGAGATTTGACTTTACAGTGTCTTAACACCAAATACCAAATAAAATTATCATCAGTACAAAACTCTGTCCATGCCTTATTTTCTTATCAAGGTTCACAGTGTCAAAAAGTCTTGTTTCTCTTATTAAATAAAAGTTCATCCAATGAACAAATTAGCTGTGACAGAATCACTTTAGCTACTCTTTATTCTTTAGCTACTCATCAATATTTACTTCTGCTGTCATTACAAAAATTTGTAAATGAACAATAAGCTACAATACTTAATTTTTAAATTATTATTAATTATTGTCTATACATCAGTCAAGCTGAGTGACAGCAAACTTCTCATTTTCCAAAGAATAACAATTCAATTAATCATTTTTTGTGAAATAGCTGACAATAAATTTACTAGACCTTAGGAGTCCAAGTCTACAATCACAGATAGCCACACAAAAGCTTCTCAATTTCTTCAAAAGTTAAAGCAGATTAATAATATGTACATACAAGGACAACCTCTTACCCCATCATTTACCTAATACACATTACATTAGAAGCAGAGCTTTGTATTTTTTTAAAACAAAAGCATAACAAAAATTGTGCACTTCAAGGTTAACTATTTTTTATTAATTCATGTCTATTTTTAGAATAGCATAAAAGGAAAACACAGGTTAGTTTTACAAGGTAACAAACAACGAATTGTACTTGAACAGAACTTGGTTAGGAAGTATAGTTCGTGAGAGGGTTCTAAATTGCTACCAAATGTGATTTATTTGATAGCGGTGAATGAATCACATTCAGCAAGCCTGCACAGGTCCTCACAGCCTTCATATTCATATCAATAACTAAATATTTAAGCAGTATATTGATGCTTGTGTATATATGTATGTAAATACAAATTTAAGAAGCATTCAGTATTGTTAATCATATATTTGCTAATTCATTTATATCAAATTTCTATCAGATAGAATTTCCAAAACAAATACATACAAGTTGCCCTTTTCTATGAATATATTTTATTTTCCAGAAATTGGGAGCCCTTAGCAGACAGACCTTTGTAATTTTTTGGCTATCCTGGTCTACATAGGAAGTTTAAGGCCTCCCAGGCCAACATAAGACCCTTTCTCAAAAACCAAAGAAAAATAATTAAACTTTTAAAAATTCTTTGAAATTTACTTGTGTTTAATTAACATTTTTTCCTTTATTTTATATACTGACCACAGTTTCCCTCCCTTCCTCTCCTCTTGCTCCCTCCCCTTGACTCTCATCTATCCCCTTCCCTATCCACTCCTCTTCTTTCTTCATTCAGAAAAGGGCAGGTCTCCCATGGGCTTGAACATAGCATGGCACATCAAGTTGAGGTAGGACCCAGCTCTTCCCCCTACATAAAGCCTGGACAAGGTAATCCAGTATGTGGAACAGGTTCCCAAAATCCAGCTAAGTGCCAGGGACAAGTCCTGATCCCTCTGCTAGGAGCCTTACAAACAGACCAAGCTAAGCAACTGTCACGCACATGCATCTCTGGCCTAGGTTGGTCCTATGCACGTTCCCTAACTGTTGATTCAGAGTCCATGTGTTCCCACAAGTTCAAGTTAGCTGTCTCTGTGGGTTCCTCTGTCATGACCTTGACCCCTGTGGCTCATTAAATATGTTCTTGCTATGAGTACTCATATAACCACATTCTACACTCATAATTTATCCTACTGAACTTTGGGTTTTCATTTTTAATATGTGAAAGAAACTGTCTTTGTGTATGTGTTTTCACCAAATCTATCACTTGGCTGTTAATCTTTTCCTTGTATGTACTCAATTGTTCTCTGAATTATTATTTTGTTATTTTGTTTATATTTTCTTAAGCTATCCAAATGTACAAATACCAATAAAATATATTGCAGAAATACAAAATGCAAGCTTCTCTATTATAGAATATCTGCCCAATAAGATTCTATATTGAGACCATATATGCACATTTGTTTAATTTGCTATTTGATATACAGTGTACTTTATTACATAATATCGATTGAATGTTGTGCTGGCTGGGTTTATGTAAATTTGACATGAGCTAGTGTCCTTTTACAAGAAGGAAACTCAGTTGAGAAAATACCCCCAGAAGTTTGTCCTCTGTCAACAATGTGGTGCATTTTCTTGAATCACATAGGAGTGGCTGGCTCACTGTGGATAGTTCCACCTCTGTTGCAGGGATCCTGGATACTATAAATAAGAAAGCCAAGTAAACCATGAGAGCAAGATAGAAAGAAGAATTCCTCCATGGCCACTGCAACAGCTGCCTCCAGAGTCCTGCCATGTTTTCAGTTCCTGACCCAAGTTTACTCAGTGATTGACTAGGATGAGGAACTGTATGCTGAAATAAACCCTTTCTTTCACAAGCTGTTTTTGATCATGGTACTTTAGCACAATAATAGAACCCTTAAGACACATGCACCTTTTTATTTTACCTTTAGGATGGGAAAGTAAGATCTCATACATCCTCAAATGTAATCACTAACTTCATCTCTATTACGCTGACAAAGAAAGTTGGGACAATATCTGCATACTACCCAGTAATTCTATTTTAAAATGGACTATTCATAGGCAAGCAACTCTTCAAAGAGTGCCATGGGTCTTCAGACCTATATGAAAAATCATAAAATATTCAATATCCTAAAAACCACAAATAATTAGCAGATAATTGAACATCTCTGAAGCAACACAAGTGTATCTGAAGCAACACACGTGTATGTGCAAAATTTTTCTAATTCTTTATAATACTAAAGTCGTCTCGTAACATTATAAACATCACATTTGAAGAAAGTGATGGATTACAGTACTACCATTGTTATTAAGACCATTCATCAGAATGGCCCATGAACAAAGAGCTAAAACATTTATAATGGATACTAAATTTCATGAGAATCACTATATTTGTGATGTTTCTACATTTTTGATATATTGCAATAGAAATGCATACATGCTAATAATACCCTACTAATATTGTGAGGGGATTAAGATTATAAATGTAGGTACAATGTAGAATTAAAAGTTGACATATACAGTTTTTGCTTTTAATCACTAATACATTTTGTTTATATCATCTTTCTGCTTTATTTCCTCTGGATCTGTACTGTGGCTTAATTATGACCATTTTACCCATTTTGCAAATGTTTCATGTTTTGTAATTTCAAAATGTATCTGAAAATACAAAAGAAAACATGCTATTAATATAGTGAAATATGAAATTCTAAACAATGATTTTTATTGACAAATAAGTGAATATAAACCAAATATAAAAGTTTTAATTCTTATGAACATCTCTTCTTCTAGTTTGGGTGTCATTAACATGAGATCAGTGTCAGTTTCACAAACTCATGGGTTCAAGATGTTCCAAAAGTGTTAAGTAGAACTTTGCACACCTCCAATAAGTTATCGTCATGGAGTAGTTGTGCACTTGATATAAAGTCACAGATTGGACTTGTGAAATGTTCTTATGCTGTGGAATGGTCTGAATGTCAAACATGTTGCTTATTGGTCAATAAATAAAACACTGAGTGGCCAGTGGTCAGGCAGGAAGAAGTATAGGTGGGACAAGGAGGAGAGAATTCTGGGAAGTGGAAGGCTGAGCCGGAGACACTGCCAGCCGCCGCCATGACAAGCAACATGTAAAGATGCCGGTAAGCCACGAGCCATGTGGCAAGGTATAGATTTATAGAAATGGGTTAATTTAAGATATAAGGACAATTAGCAAGAAGCCTGCCACGGCCATACAGTTTGTAAGCAATATAAGTCTTTGTGTTTACTTGGTTGGGTCTGAGCGGCTGTGGGACTGGCAGGTGGCAGAGATTTGTCCTGACTGTGGGCCAGGCAAGAAAACTCTAGCTACATTCTTATTTTATTACGTCTATTAAACTATCCTTTACTTTAAAAAACAGTTACATTGAGAAATATAAAACTTTCTTCAATAGAAATTCTAATAAAGTATTTTTAGGATATTATATTCATTTATTCTAATTAAATTTTTTCAAGAGAGATACTCATTGATGATTTAATTCATTCACTTAAATTAATAAAATACTTTCTGTTTTAATTATAAGATGTTATCAAGAGAGTATTAATATTATAAAGTTGATCAGCATATTAGTTTGAATTGTGTGACAGTGTAATTAAAAACATGCTTTCCAGAAACAATGAAGGCATTCTAAGAATGCAAAATCAGAAATTTTTAGAATCTTAAATTCCCCTAGATTAAACTAGGTAAACAGAAAGTAAAACTTTCTTAGTCAAAGAATTGTATTTGAATTCACACAGCTGATTGACTTAATCCCTGTGCTAACTGCATTTGCCTAATGTGATTATTTACTGTGCATCAAAAGCATGCTTTCCTATTGTGTTTCTTTCTGAATATTTTATGTTTTCATATATGTTACAGTACAAAATCATGTTTTCATACTTTTTAGCCCCTTTTTCTCCAGTCCTTCATCCTTCAAAATATCATCTATTCTGTCACATTAATTTTTTACTCTGATTTCTATGCATGAGACAAAAAATACAATATTTGTACATCTAGATATGATATATTGCTGTCAACAAAAAAATCCATTGCTCCTTCAATTTCCAGTAAATGTCATGAGTTTTTTCTTCTTTATGGCTGAATAAAACCTACATATTTTAAAAATATTTTTACTTTTATGTTTTAATATATGATATTAAGCTGTATTATATATAGTTACACACACACACACACACACACACACACACACACACACACACCTTTGTATATATATTTTATATATTCCATACAAGGGAAGAATAGATAAGAAATTGAGATTAAACCTTATTTTTTCCATATTGAGGGAAGCTAATGGTGATTTACCTACTGTGCATTACTATGATAAAGTGTAAATATGCATGCATCTGTGCTGTTATATTATCTGATTTCATTGTGTAAACTCACAGAAGTGATACAGCTGGAAGATACTGGGTTTGAGAAGTATTGTGTAGCAGGCTGAAAACGGCTTATAATGATGTAATGTACACATCAAATTTGATGGCTATATATTCTAAATGTCCACTACCCAAACTACCTAACATTCAAAGTAATGGAAAAGTTTATTTCGTTTAGTAATTATATAATGTGTTCTTATATTTACAGTAATGTTAAAAATTAACTCAGTTGAAAAAAATTGCTGATTAGTAACGGGTTAATACAATTATACCTCTTAAGGAAAACAAATCATCACATTTAATAAATTTGAGTTAAAAAGCTATTCCTCTGTGGGACAATAGACTAAAATTCACATATAAGTTTAAAGATAAAAAAGTGAACTTCACCAAAGCATGGAAATAATTTGAAATGTGGAGAGATCCACAGAAAAAGATCAAATTGAGATAGTATAGCTGAATAGATATCTGTAAATCATTCACTATGTCAGCATTAGGGTCTCTTGAATTCCTCAACACAAAAGTTGCTAGTTTATGCTCTCTTTATTTTTATTCTCTTGTTAATTTGTTTTTGTTTGTTTGTTTTTGTCTTTGTTTTTCAAGACAGGATTTAACTGTGTAGTTTTTTGTCTTGTCCTAGATGTTACTCTGTAGCCCAGGCTGGCCTCAAACTCACAGAGATCTGCCTGGCTCTGCCTCACGAGTGCTGGGATTAAAGATGTGCCCCACAGCTGCCCGGGTTCTCTTGTTTCTTATTTCTTATCCTAACTCACAATAACATAGATTGTAAACATTACTTTTAGTTTTATTCATTTCACAGGATAATATATCATGGAAAATACTCCACACCATTCTCCAAACATCTTCCTCTTTTAAAACATTTCTCCTTTTAAAATATTTCTTCCTGCATTCAATATTGAGTATATCTTCTTGCTTGTCATTTCCTTTTGCTTCTAATGTAGTTTACAATTGCCATAAAAAGGTGCTTTCATATATTAAAATTTTCATATTCTGTCTTCCCTTGTTTCTGTAATTTAATCCTCTCTTAGAAAGTCATCTTTTATACCCGTATTACAGAAAAGTCCATCTATTCATTTCCAGTACTTATAATTTCTTCCATTGATCACACTGAAGCTCATTTATGAGTATGATGTAAGGATTAAATCTTATTATTTTTCAATGCATTTAGCTACTTATCTCAGTATGATTTATTCATTTGTTTATTTCTGAAAGTAACATCTTACCCTACCATCTTTATCTCAGCAAACTTATGAGTCCCTGCTCACTACTTTGTCTGATGTTAATTGGTTTCAATTATATCACTTTGACCCTAAATTTTTATAATGACATGAATAATTATAAATTTTAATCCTATTTGGGGTGCATGCAGAGGTTGTAGAGACATGCATGAATTGTAAAATTCTGTGGACTTTGAATGTTCCTATCCATTCTTGACTTTTTTATATGCTCAAAAATGAGCAAGATTCTCTAAAATCAAGATTAAGTAAGGCAAACAGACCCAGGGTTTAGTAAAGACAAAGCAGAAGTATGTACAGTATGTAAAATAAACTTTATATATATATATATATATATATATATATATATATATATATATATGTGTGTATATATCACACACACACACACACACACACACATATATATATATATATATATATATATATATATATATATATATATATACCACATAGTCTAAAACACTACAAGAAGCAAATGGACATAGTTCAGTAGACAAACACACCCCCAAGAAGATAATTGCAAATTTAATTAAACAGCTCTAATCTATTTTTGATAACCTGAAGAAAATTGATATATGGCTAAAGCAATCATAAATTCATAAATAATATGAGCCTATCTCTTTACAAAAACAACCTTGTTTTATTAAAAAATTAAACAGTTTATGTAAGAAATACAGTTGTAATGTATCAAATATTTACTTCAAATAAATTTTAGTATGTGTCTACAAAGAAAAAAGACACACATAGTGATACTACATACAGAGAGAGAGAGAGAGAGAGAGAGATACACCTGGTGTTAGTAGTAGATGAACTCACCTAAGAGCTAAAATAAGAAATACACAGATGTCACATGTCAGTCAGAATAAATTAACAAGCTTTTATTTTTATTTATTTTATTATATTTTATTTATTTATATTTATTTATTGGTTATTCAAGGCAAGGTTTCTTGGTGTAACAGCCCTCAATGTCTTGGAACTCACTCTGTAGACCAGGCTGACCCCTAACTCACAGAGATCCATCTTCCCTGACTCCGGATGGAATTAAAGGCATGCATCACCACATCTGGTTAAACAAGATTTTGTATAGTCATAAAATTATTTTCTACTCAGCAACAAAAATCAATAGACAAATCTAATTATTTATAAGAAAAAAATTCAGACTAATGCCTTGTGTATAATAGTTGGGGTTGGAAAGTATATGACATGGGTATAAAGGGAAATTATATATATGGTGATATTTTATACAATTTAGAAATTATTATTTTATATGCAAACTCATACATTCCTTAAATTTTAAAAAATATAGACAAACATTTGTAGATTAACTTTATTATACAATAAAAATTCAAGACAATTATATAAATAAATCCTAAATTCTATTCATTAATAGAGCTACTAAATTCTACTTACTTATAGAGCTGCTGAGCTATTCAAAAGAGAATGGGTGAAGGTTTTACTAACAATAATTACATTAAAACTGAATACAAAATTGCATGAATTAGTGTATGATTAAAGATGGATAATAATAAAGAAGAAAACTTTCCTTATGAAAATATAGTGTTGGAAAGTAATGTTATACTTCTGTCTTTCTCTGCATTATTTCTGAGTCATCTGATTTCAATATTTCACATGTAATACATGAGTATAATATGAGTACATACATAAGTGTGCTCAAATGTGTGTACATATTTATATACATATAGACATGAGTACATAGAATATACAAGCAAACTCATAAATATGTCATGATACATATTTTGCCATTATCATGCTGCTAATTAGAATATTTGACATTAAAAAATAGGTCAGATAATTAGATCAAAAATAACTGATTAAGAAAGCCATAAAGTATAGATTAACTTCCTAAACCATTAATAAATAGGGGCTAGTTTCCACTATAACCTACATATTATGAGAAAATGAAAATGGAGTCAGCCATGAACTTAGAGAAAACTTGCCGTCATTCAAAAGTCACTTGTGTATTTGATTTGCATACTTTCCATTAGATTGTATTGGAATACTGGCAAAAGGATATTTAAAGTTCTGGAGATTACAGAAAATTGAATTTCCCCTTTGTTTAGTTAAAGGGGTTTCCACAGGGTTGGACAAAGATAATTCCCCTAAACTAATTTGCACCTAGCTATATTTTTCTGTATTGCAAGCAATTTCTGTTTCTCTCTTTGCTTATTTTGAGTCTTTCACATCATTCTTCTGTTATATATTTTCCAATAATTTGAATTGCATTTCACCTTTATTGTTCAGATTAGACATACATAATTATTAAAACAAAATTCAACCAGTCACACAGCTCTCAGGGTTATATGAGATTATGTCTGTTAAAAATGAATCCCTCTTGTAAGTTTGTGAATAATCTTATACCCATCAATAAAAATATAAAATAAACAGTACCCAGGTAATGACTGTTGATCATAAGAAGACAGTTAGTAACCATGAGAACCAATATATTAACCTTTTCTACAAAACTCTGTAAGAATTTGTACAGAAAACCACCCAGTGGTATTATATTCATAAGTTTTATTATAGTAACAGAAATTAGGGTTACAGTGACAGAGATATATGTAGCTAACACATATCTGAGATCAAAGTTAAAACTATTTACTATATAATTATATTGTAATAAGTACAAATACAATTTGCTTGCTAATATTAAAAGTTACAGATGCTTCAATTTCCTTTATTGATGAACAAAATTCCATGGTATATAAGTATCATGTCTTTGTTATTTATTCATCATTTGTTGGACATCCCAACTATAACCATGTCCTGGCTATTTGTGAAGAGAAACTAGGAGCATGGATGAGTATGTGTCCTTGTAGTAGAATATGTAATCCTTTATGCATACACACAGTGGTGATATTGTTGGGTCATGTGGTAGACCTAATTCTACTTTTGAGAATCTTCCACAAGGTTTTCCAACTTATCTAAACCAATTTGCACTCCCACAAATAGCACAAGGGATTTCCCCCATTCCCTACATATTCAACTGCTGTGGGCTGTCTTTCTGTAAGCTGTGAATATGTTTTGCTCTGATTGGTTGATAAATAAAGCTGGTTATTCAATGGTGAGGCAGAATAAGATTAGGTGGGACATTCCAACTGGAGAAAAAGAAGAAAGGAGAGTGAAGAAAGGAGAGTGAGGCAGACTCTGCTAGCCACTGCCAGGAGAAGCAAGATGTGAAAGTACTGGTAAGCTACAAAGCTATGTGGCAATGCATAGATTAATAGAGATGGGCTGAGTTAGGTCATAAGAGCTAGCTAGAGAGAAGCTTGAGCCAATAGGCCATAGAATTGATAATTAATATAAGGCTCTGTGTAATTATTTTATAAGTGGCTGTGGGACCTGGCGGGACACAGGAAAACATCTGACTACATTCAACAGTTGTTGTCTTAATCTTACTTGTTTTGAATAGAGTAATATAAATTTCTCTGTAATTTTAATCTCCAATTCCCTAATGGCTGAAGATAAAAAACATTTTAAAACTATTTCTTTTCCACTAGTATTTTTCTCAGAATTTTGTGTTCAGTTCCATAGCTTAATATTTAATTCTGTTACTTTTAAATATAATATTTTATTTTTTTTATTTCCTTGTACATTTTAGACAGACATCAGTGTTTTGTCAGATGTATAGCTGGTGTGATGGTTAGTTTTATTTCAACTTAATACAGGCTAGAGTCATTTGCAATTTGGGAACCTCAGTTGAAAAAACGCCCATATGACATTTTGTTAATTAGTGGTTGATATGTGAGGGCCCAGTCATATTGAGTGGTGGTTCTGGGATCTATTAGAAAGCATGCTAAGGAATCCATGAAGAACACACCAGTAAGCAGCACTCCTGGGCCTCTGTATCAGATTCTACCTCCAGGGTCCTCCCATGGTTGAGTTCCTCTCCTGACTTTCGTCAGTGATAGACTGTGATGTGGAAATGTAATCAAATAAACCCTTTCCTCCCAATTTGCTTTTGGTCATAGTGGAAAGGTATAGACTGTTGCATTCATAAACTCATGAGAGCTGTGATTGCCTTTCTAAGGTCTACACCACATTAAGCCACTCAACATTGTGTCATAGAATGGAAAAGTGTTCATGAATTTGCACTTCTAACTTGGAAACTATGGATACTGAATGGTTTGTAGTATAAGGGGAGTCAGTTTAGTATTGCTACTAGGAGGTCAACCACATTCCAATGAATGGCACCTCACACACAGAAGTATATTGTCAGTGAAAACTGGAGTATAGGGGTTGCAAAACATTGCTGAGGATAGGGAGAGAGAATGGGTTTGGAAAAATGTGGGGCATATGTATATAAAAATACATTATATGCAATTCTTAAAATAACATTAACATATTTTACAATTAATGAATAAAATTAATAGAATCAACTTAGTATCTCAGATTTATATGTGGAAGCTTGAGACCATTTTAAGGAATGACAGGATTTCTTTGGTCCATATGTGTCCATGAAGTTAACACTCCTTGAAATGTGAATGTTTCACTGAAGCTTGTCATTATGCACCAGATAATGTAATATATGTAAATATATTGTGATTTACAGGTGTCAAATGCTTCTTTTTCTAGTTAGATAATGGCATCCCCTTTGCTTCTTTGTTTCATATTAATGGTTATAAAAGAAAATATAATATTATTGCTTTCAGTAATTCAACAAAACATTCATGATGTTATTTTAAAATTGTCAGTTCACCTTGAACTACATAAACAAATTATGTCTTAAATTTTTTGACCTTCTCAATTCCTTGACAGAAAGTATATCAGTCAATGCACTGACAGGAATATTTCAAACACAAAAAACAGTCTTTCCTTTAACATCCGATATTTCCCTCCTGTAATTTAGGGGATTACACACAATATTTGAATCCTTCAATATATTTTTCCGTCTTTTTTTTCAAATGACTCCATACAAAATTATTATAATACCGATGCACATCCTATAGTGACATACAACCCAGTTCAATCTGGTAAAGAGGAATCTGAGACATACAAGTCTTTGTTACATTTCAAGTATAGAAGAAAAAAGAAAAAGAAAAAAATCTGCCAACAAAAATGTTTGTGGCACAAGAAGTAAAATTGAAGCTATGTGAATTATGGATGCAATTAATAAAAATGGAGAAACTAAAGAAAATTTAATGTTCTGTATTTTCTATTTTAATTAATAAATTTAATATATAATGTTAATACAATGTAATAATAATATAATAATATAAAATGTAAATGTAAAATTTAATGTAAAATAATAGAAATATATATATATATATATATATATATATATAGGTCAATTATATTTAAATTCAGTAATCCATGGTGCATTCCGACTTCTACTAAGTAGCCTACTGACACACTAAGATCATTGACTTATTATACATATTATATTTAAAATGCCTGTCTTCTGAGATGTTCCAGAAGGTAAGAATGCAGTTTATGTGAAATTTTCATCTGTATCAACTGAGGTATAATAAATGTAGCTATTTTGCAAGTGTCATAATTTGCTAATTAGAAATAGATAACTAATGCATGGCTCAAACTTTGTTTAAAAAGATGAAGCCCTCAGACACTCACATATGAAAATGTTTTTTATCCATGAATCTAAGAATCACAGTAGAAAAAAAGTTTAAAATCTTAGAAATCATGGAAACTTGGGTTATTACCCCAATTTATCCTTTCAAAATATTAGAAAAAATTTCAATATATAAACTTCAGTTGTGAAACATGAGTATATATATATATATATATATATATATATATATATATATATATATAT
>CABHPR010155893.1:109931-120431 GCA_902168415.1 Peromyscus melanophrys
TATATATATATATATATATATATATATATATATATATATATATATATGATAGGATTGTTGAAAATATTTAATTAAATAATAAACACTGGATAATAGCAATATACATGAAAAATATAAATTCTGAACATGTCTACATCATTACAATGTTGTAGAAATACAGAAAAAGTCTACTCTAAACATTTTCAACAGCTATAGTCTCCAGTGAACAGTTTTTCATTTTGCAAGGTTATTTTATTTTGCTGAGTATTGAATTCTCTTTAGTGCCACTGATGTGAACTCTGAGATTAGTAATAAAATATATTTTGAACTCCTGAAGTTTCTATGTTCACATTAATTTATCTCAAGAACTAATGTTTGAGAAATATACTCAAGATGATATCCAGAGGTGCAATATATTGCAGTCCTTGTAGGTAAGGAGTACTGCTTTGTTATGAATAATGTTTGAAAATAAAACGTATAGCAAGAATTTAAAAGGGAGTTAACAAACTGTTGAGAAGAATAGAAATTCAGCCTATGCATAGATTAAAGGTATAAGAGCAAACATTTTGTCCTTTAATATACAGTACCTTGTAGATGTAACCAACCATTTTATTAAATAAAAAACACAGAGCCAATGCAAGAAAGAAAGCCAAGAGGTCAGAGATAAGAGCTAAAACCTTACCCTTCCTTCTGCGCTGGTCCTACCTCTCTGAACCAGAGCTACTTCCTGTGTTAAAGTCTTTATATAGAGTTTCTGTTCTGCCTTCTCGTTGGTTGTAAACCCAACCACATGACCGCCTCATCACGGCCTGTCTGTATAGACCTCCAGGTGTTCCATGGTTGGTATTGAGATTAAAGGCATGTGTATCCAATGCTGGCTGTATCCCTGAACACAGAGACTTACCTAGCTCTGCCTACCAAGTGCTGTGATTACAAGCGTACGCCACCACTGCCCTGCTTTCCTATGGCTTGCTAATAGCTCTGACCCCCAGGCAACTTTATTTATTAACAGACAAATAACATTTTAGTACAAAAGAAAATATCACCACAGTACCTAACTTGAGTATACTGGATATACTATCCCAACAGTGAAGAGAATGCAGGATTCACTTGTCCAATAATCACGATATCAGTGGTAATCAACCACCCTAATGCTACTCCTTTAATGTAGTTCTTCATGTTGTGGTTACCCTCAACCATAAAATTATTTCATTGCTAGTTTATAACTATAATTTTGCTACTGATATGAATCATAATGTTAATATCTGATAGGCAGGATATCTGATATGCTACCACAAAAGGGGGTGCCAGCTCAGGTTGAGAACTACTGCACTCTAGACAAACATTATAGACAGACAGATTGATGGGGATGGAAGAATGTCTTAGATCAAAGAAAAAGCCAAAACATGGCAACTTTTCCACTACTGTTTTATTACAGAAACACTGCTGTTGGCCCTGATGAGAACAGACTAAAGAGTTCTATTTATTTTCATTCAAGAAAGTCACATACATGATAAATTTAAGAAAAATAAATTTACTAAGTTTCTTTGACAAACTGAAAGAGAAGAATTCACAAAGGACATAAAAATCAGAGAAAATTTGGTTGTTGAAAGCACCTCCACCAGGGGTCCAATACTAAAATGCTACTTCTAAAATAAAAATTAAAGACAACTGTAGCTGCTGATATCATTATAATTTAATCTGGAAACAGTAATATCTCATGCTGGAAAACATAAAATGATTGTTGTAAGGTTAAAAGGGACACTTTTATTTTTATGTTCAAGTACAAAGTGTCCATATGTAGCATGAGTAGATTTACCATTTCTTCTTTCCTATAATACCATATTTTGGTCTTTGATACTAATTATGTCTAACAGAAACTGTAAATCAGATAATGAGTTAACATTTATATATTGCTATCGAAATGCAGCTGCAAATCAAAAAGTAATCATTTACTTTTAAGCAACATAAAATTAAATGTTCAAACTTAGCTTTATGTCTGGATGTAAAAAATACTTCAAACCAAGAAATGCATTTAAAATTATGTCAGGAAGTCAACTTATTACTGGACATATTATAAACTAAAGCATACACATTAATAAATAAAGCATACATATTTTTAAATCATCATTATCCTATTGGTTTTTCATATAAACAATGGACTTCATTCATAGTTTGAAAGACTAAATATCATTAGTGTACATGTCTTCAGAACGATCTTTGGAAAAATATTCTTCTGGAGTGATTTAAGGAAATACCTCAAGTTGTGTTTTGAATTACTGGGGGAATGGTAAACAGAAAATCAAAATATGATAATCATTCAAACAATTAAACAAACAAACTATTGAGGAATAGGAATTAAAGAAAGTATTCTTCTACTTCAAAAGATCAGGGATAAAATCCAATAATAGAAAGTAAACAAAATAATGTCCTACAACCTCAAAGGCTAAAATATGATTATTTTATATCCACCCATGCCCCCTCATATGTGTCATATCTTAAATTTTAAAATATTTACACATTCTTCATTTGGAATCGATCTTTTCTAGTAACATGAGAAATTAATCTCACTTCAAACAGGTCAGAAAAAATAGAAATTAATATTTTAGAAACAGAATCTGCAAAGAGTTTTGATTGTGTCAATCAGTGTTCTATTGTTATGAAAAGACACCGTGGCCATGTCAACTATTCTAAAAGAAAGCATTTCATAGGGTCTTGTTTACAGTTTCACAGGCTTAGTCCATTATTATCATGACAAGCTTGCTGGCATACAGGTAGATATGGTGCTAGAGAAGGAAATGAGAGTTCTATATCCTGATCTGTACACACCAGCATAAGAGAGACCCTGGGCTTGGAAGGGGCTTTTTCAAACCTCCAACCCATTCCCCAGTGACAACTTCCTCCAACAAGGCCACACTTAATCCTTTGAAATAGTGCCACTCCCTGGTGACCAATCATTCAAGTCTATGAGCCTATGGTGACCTCTCTTATTCAACCACCATAAATACAAACATTTTTATTAATTTCTTTTCATTTTGAAACTATAATTACATCATTTTTCCCTTCCTTTTGCCCCCCCATCCTTCCTTATATTCTTCCTTTTCCTCTTTCAAATTCATGGCCCCCTTTTAATTAATTTTTGTTATATACATATATGTGTATGTATATACATATATATTCCTAAATACATAAATGCAATCTGCTCAGGTAGTGTAAGTGTAATGTAACTTAATTCTTAAATTTCTGATTCTTCAAATAGTTATTTCTGTTTCTGCATGAACTCTACCTTCTAGCTTCTACTTCTTGCCAGAGGGATAATTAAACAAAATATACCATAATGGATTAATGAACTTATATATGAGAAAGAAATATAAGACAGTCTTTTTTTTTTGTTTTTTTTTTTTTGGTTTTTCGAGACAAGGTTTCTCTGTGTAGCTTTGCGCCTTTCCTGGAGCTCACTTGGTAGCCCAGGCTGGCCTCGAACTCACAGAGATCCGCCTGCCTCTGCCTGCCGAGTGCTGGGATTAAAGGCGTGCGCCACCACCGCCCGGCATAAGACAGTTTTAATCTGCCTGAGCTATAGAAATAGCAGGCAACCATCCATATCAAATGCATGTTCCTGTCACTAGAAGCCTTGTGAGAGCTGCATTCACCTGTTTGCTGTATCTAGTTCTACTACCATCTGCCTGGAGTCTAAATTTGCTATGAGACATATCACTTTATAAAAATGCGGTGTCCTGAATCATATGACTAGTGCATTGAGCACATCAAAAGTAATGTTTGTGAAATAAACACATAAGTAAATGAACACGTTTGGATGGATTTTTGCACCATTCTAAAACAGTGACTCTTCCCTGTGAAATCCATCTTCTCTCTGGCCATGACACGGCAGCCGCCTGTGCGTCTTGCCATTTCCACCTGGCTGTTAGTTTCTTTTGAGTTTCTGCTTTTCTTTTTAAATGTGAACCCAGCATCCGCCTACAAGATCTGTTTTCAATTCCTTCACAGGAAAATACATCTTTAAAGAATGAACTTGAAATGAAACAAACAGTGAGGAAGGAGGAGGGATGAACCTTTGCATCAAAGACAGAAGGGGGAAAAATGCATTCTTTTACTAGGTGTAAAGGTGTAATGCCTCATTTACTAGGTGTAAAGCTTGTTACATTCAGATAAAATGACTGAGAGTTATCCAAAGACAACAGCAAATGCAAACTCTGTCAGAATTTGTGCACTTCAAACTTTGTTCACCCTAGGAGTTTTTAAATCAATGTTGTTACTGATTTTTCCCTATTACCTAATACAAAGCAATACTCTTGAAAATTGTATTATATCTATATGAGTCTATATCTATATGAGTCACTCATGATTAAAATTACTCTTATGGGCCTATATTTTGAAATTTTATTTATTAGAAACTTTAAAATTATTTTAACACTTTTATTTCACTACTTAACATTATTAAAATTTTAAATATGCCTGGTAACATAATCTACGCTATGCTATGTTTTGTTATCATTGATTTTGACTCTAAAACAGAAAAAATGAACCAAAAACAGCAAAAAGGAAAGAATCTATTTTTCAAATATAAAATTAAATAGCATGAATATCACCAACTACATTTTTAAAATCTTATGGATATCTGTGTGAACATAAGCTGTGTGTATGTTGGCCTTCAAAACCAGAGGAACGTGTTAGAGCCTCTAGAACTAGATGTGAGCTGACCAGCACAGGTGCTGGGAACCAAATTCAGGTCTCTGTTAGAACAAAGCACACGGCTGACTAATGAACTACCACTCTAGCCCAGATTTTACATTTTCCCTAAGATAAACATAGAGGTTCTTTTGCAGGTTCTTTACCATTAAAATAAGTCAATGCACATATGTTGTGAATTGTATTGAAACCATATCTTTTGTCTTGAATGATTGCAATAAGCTAAAATTAATTATTTATAATGAAACATAATTGATGAAAAAAATTGGAGAGATGATTTAGCAACAATCTGGCAGTATATTTTCTGCTACATAGGCCTTAATTGTAGCTACAATTGTTATAAATTTAGTCAGCATGTCATACTGTAGAGTGTACTGTGTTTTTATACCCCTAACATGTGCTTTCTTAACTTACTGTAGCACTTACAAAATAATAAAGTAATTAATTATAAGAAAAGTAAAGATAACTATTTGGGACAATTTAGGAAGTGCTGTTTCTGAGAGTAAAAATACTGCCATTAAATGTTTTTCTACATGCTAAAAATGACAAAAAATTACTTCCATAGCTTTTTTTTTTTATTAGCATAGCACCAACTCACATTGACTTTTTATCATACTACTTTTCCCCTGAAACTAACACTGGGAACGTGATTATAAAAAAAAAAAAAAAAAAAAAAAAAAAAAAAAAAAAAAAAGCCCATGGTGTGTTAACAAAGTTCAGCCGACATGTTGCAAAAGGCATATGTCAGGTGACATGTCTGGAATTACACAGATAATCTGACACACACAAAGCTACCAAGAGTGAACTGGTTAACATTTTAAGATGAATAAAATCATCTTGGAATAAAGAGGGGAAGAAAAGGTAGCAATTTTATCATGAAAAGTGAAATCAAGTCATATAATGAAATCAAGCAAAGAGGACTGATATCCATTCAACAAATATTTGATAGGTGAACCTGAAAGAGCAAGACTTCCTATCTTTAAATATTATATAAAAGAACCTAAAGATAGATTAGACTCACACACACAGTCCATTAAATTCACAGAGATCTTTAAATGTTTCCATCATTTCTCTTCAAATGAAAAGGTTACACACTGTTATATGTTATCCCACTCTCTTGTTTCCAAATGTTTTGCAAGTCTCTAGGCAGTTTCATTAATATTTGGCATTTGATCGTGCTTTCTTCTTGTTATCGGTCTACTCTTCATCCTTCTGATGCTCAACATTTATTTTCTTTGCTCAGAGTTCAGACTTTGGAATAGGATGTCTATTTTGTAATTATTTTAACAATTTTTATGTGCTTTTACTAAAGTTAAAACAAAAGATTAGCAGCAACTTTGAACTTTTATCCGCCTGTTTCATTGTTCCAAGCATGAACTGCATACATTACTCTGTTACATCCTAGAACAGTGGTTCTCACCCTTCCTAATGCTGTGACCCTTTAACACAATTCCTCATGTTACAGAGAACTTCCACCATAAAATTATTTTGTTGCTACTCAATTGTAATATTATGACTGTTATGAATCACAGTTGTAAATATCTGATATGCACGATATCTGATATGCAACCCACAAAAGAGTTCATGATCCAGAGACTGAGAACCGCTGTCCTAGAAGAAAGTTAGAGAGAATTATTAAACTTTATAACCACCTGTCACTCAGGACCATTCCTTTATTAAGTGCTTTTGCCTCAATTGACCACTCTGTGCACATTGTGTTCATCTAGAAAGGTAGCAAAATGGTTTGATGTTTTTTTTCTCAAATACTTTGAAAGTGATGAGTTCTTCCATCAGAGATGAGAAATCAGGTATCATTTTACTGTTTATTATATGAACTGAGTGATTAGAATGTTGGCTTAACTTTCAATTATGTTACTGCTGCATACATTTTTTCTGCACAGTGATATAAATATTTGATGTATGTTTGCATATGAAAATAATAAAAAGGTG
The DNA here is from genome assembly GCA_902168415.1 of Peromyscus melanophrys. Classification (NCBI taxonomy): domain Eukaryota; kingdom Metazoa; phylum Chordata; class Mammalia; order Rodentia; family Cricetidae; genus Peromyscus; species Peromyscus melanophrys. Next base: position 116,571 of record CABHPR010155893.1, read on the forward strand.
ATTCAGATCTTTTTATATTAGTCATTAATGGAAAGTTACAAGATTTATATATAAATATATAAAGTACATGAATTACTGTATACATTAGGTTTTTGTCAGTTTGACACAAACTTTACCTAGCCAGTAGCTAGTTCTCTCTATAATTTGTTGAGATATTTGAGTACTTTGGTTTCTCTTTCAGCCTCTTACTCAAGATTTTGAGCTTGCTTCATCCTGGGGATATGTGAACCTTAGTCCTTAATCTAACTTCATGCTGATACTTTGCATATTTCATTACAAACCAGTGAAAGTCAGCTACCCCTCTCATCAGGATATACATGTCCTACTTTGCTTTATTCTGGTATGATAAAACACTGATTGAAAATAAGAGGGAAGAGCAAAATAATTCTTTGTCTTTTAGGTTCCAGCCCATCACTCTAGAAAGAGAAGTCAGGAAACCAAAGCAGGAATATAGACACAGGAACTAACTCAAAGGTGGTAGAGGGGTGCTGCTTCATGTCTTGTTCCTCCAACATACTAAGATACAGCCCAGACCCACCTGCCCAGGGATGCCACTGCCTACAATGGAAGAAGCCTCCAAAATCAATAAGCAATCAAGAAAAGACCCATACACTTGCCCACAGGGCAATAGAATACAGGTAATTTGCTTTCCCAGGTATGTGTAAATTTTTTTTTCAAGTCGACACAATATAGTCAATACATATTAATGATATGCTCCCTTATTGAAAGAACATTTATGTATGTATTAATTAATTGTGGGACTAAAAATATTTTGAATATTAACAAATAAAATTTTAACTAAGAGACTTTCCTAAATGCAAAGAAGCATGTACACAATTCCTTCAAAGCATTTTAGTTGATCCAAATAAACAAATGCAGGATTCCCACCAGAACGCTAATAATATTGTTAGGAGATTTAAGGAGATGAGCTGCAGTAGATGGTTTCATTAGTGGTGATATTTTCATTTCTTGGGAAATTTTTCTCAAGAAATATTGAAAACTGGATCAATTATAAATCAAAACATTAGTACTGTTTGTGTATTGTAAAAGTGAGCTTCTATTTAATCATGTTTTAGTGGTTTTATTTATATAGTTGTATCTTCCCCTTCACTCTCCTTCCATCCTATCCTCTCATTGCATGTGTCTATGTATGTGTCAGGAAGAGAGAGATGGAAAAGAGTTAACACACCTGCAGTGGTAAAAGTGAGTTCAGTGGCCAACCCCTCCTCCCGTGTGGTATGTGGTTCTTTTCCTGCTGCATTGTTTTGAGATAGGATAGCTCTCTGTATTGTTTTTCGTATGCACACACCATTCTAGTTGGTCTGTGATTTTTTCTGAGTATTCAGTCTCTACCTCCCATCCCTCATAGGATCACTGGGATGACAAGCATGCTATTCTGTCTTCCTTTTAAGTAGATTCTGGAGAATCAAATTCAGAGTCTCACATTTGGAAAGCAAGTGTTTCTACCCACTCAGCCATCTCCCCATCTCCATAGTTAGTATTTTAATGGCATCAAGAAAGAAGTATTTTTTTTATTTCAAAATAAAAGTGACAGAAAATATGCCATAGTAAATATATAAAGAATGGCTCTTGTCCCTGTCACTGTAACTGGAGACTTTTTTTCCTTGTAGAAACCATATATCCTTGGCATTAAGCATATAACCCCAATATCAAGTTATGTGGATATAGGCCAAAGGATACTTTGACCATTTGGTTGCACTCAGAATTATTTTGCTAGTAAGACACAAAATGACTATGCTAGGTTTAAAGAATATTTGCTATATAAAAAATGAATCTAGTATTTTCTCAGTTATTGTAAAGACTCGGAAGTTTGCCATAGTTCTTGAGAATTAAACAAGCATTCAGCCTCTTTGTCTACAGAGAACATCAACAGAGATCATCACACACTAACATTTTCAAATTAGTAAGATAAATGCCTCTTCTTATTTTTGATAGGAAAAAAATATGGTTATCCTTTTGATTCCCCATCCCCCTTATGTGATAGAAATAAATGACATAAAATACTGAAGCACAGCTGATTTCATTGCAGTTGTTTACCTGAGTTTGATTTCTTGCTTTCCAGTTAACCTACTGTTAAAATTATTAAATACTTTTAGGTGATTTGAAATTTTATCTCATTTGACAAATCTGGATGGTTTTCAATGAGTCTAAGGTCATTAACGTTAATGAAAATAGATCTGGGGAAATTTTCATACTCTTCTGTAATACCGCAACTTTTCACAAATAAGATTTTTTGACTAAAGGCTAGAATTTGCTTTGGCTATTAATAAAAATCACTTACCTGAAAGATGGAGAAAATTATTGTGATTAGGCATATTTTTCAGGAAGCTCCAGTAAGCAGTCCGTTCAGAGGTTATCTGATTTAATTATCCTCTGAGGACTAAGTGAGAGGCTTGATTAATTAAGGAAGGAGATAGTGCTTGTTTAAGTAATTATTGCGTGTTGGCACATACTCTTAAACACTCCAGTACTTTTTAAGTGGCAAAGTGGAAACATACCAAGTTGAATGACACCATGGTGTTAGAGAAATCAGAAACCATCATCTTAAAATTATTAAATTTTGATATAGACAACTAAATTTTTCCCCAGCCATTTCAAATGTCATTGGGAAAAGTAGATTGAGTTTTCCTGCCTGGCCCACAGTCAGGACAAATCTCTGTCACCACAAATCTCTGTCACCTGCCAGTCCCACAGCTGCTCAGACCCAACCAAGTAAACACAGAGACTTATATTGCTTACAAACTGTATGGCCATGCCAGGCTTCTTGCTAACTGTCCTTATATCTTAAATTAATCCATTTCTATAAATCTATACCTTGCCATGTGGCTTGTGGCTTACCGGCATCTTCACATGCTGCTTGTCATGGCAGCAGCTGGCAGTGTCTCCCTCCACCTTCCTGTTCTCTTAATTCTCCTCTCTGTTAGTCACACCTAAACTTCCTGCCTGGCTACTGGCCAATCAGTGTTTTATTTAGTGACCAATCAGAGCAACACATTTGACATACAGACCATCCCATAGCATTTCCCCTTTTCTTTTCTTTCTTTCTTTCTTTCTTTTTTTTTTTTTAAAGGAAGGTTTTAACTTTTACACATCTCCAAAGCCAGCTTGGCATATTTGGGAATTTGGGCATAGCTTCTCTTACTACTTCCTGCTGGAGGGGGGCGCTGTATCTTACAGGGACACAAAGAAAATTTTAGGATTATGGAGAAGTCCGTGAGTGTGTATCATCTGAGCCAGTTGCCTTGAAATGGTTCTGGATGTTAGATCATCTGGCAAATGGTATCATTGGGGACCTTTCAGGGGGTCATGGCTGGTCAAACCTGATATATCTTAATCTGGAACAAATCCATAGCCTCTTGCTTTCTGTGGAAACAAAAGCAGAGCCTCCTTTCCAAAGCAACATATCCTTACATCCAAATTTTGAAGTCAAGGTACCTTTAAAGTATACATTTTGGCATAACTCAACAGCTTTTACAATCAAATGTTTTTCTTCAGTTACGGATATTAAAGAGAACATAATCCAGATTCTCTGTGTGATAGCCATCTTTACATGGCTTATTTTGTATATTACTTTGAACCTATTGCTATAAACTGCAGCATTCTAAGACTGGGCACTGTGGCTGTTGGCTCCGCCCACTTCAGCTTCCCAACATGGCAGTGGTACATTTTCCACCAGCTCTGGGAGCCATCAACTCTCAGAAATAGTGGGTCTATGCTTCTATCAAAGCAGCGTGTAGCCCAGAAACCTCTTTTTTTGTTTTGTACTAGCAAAGGCTAAATCCACCATGCAGCTTAATGTGCCACTTGCAGAGGCCTCATTCCTGTCATACTGCAGGTCGA
>CABHPR010155894.1:0-17711 GCA_902168415.1 Peromyscus melanophrys
AGAGAGTTTTCCTCTGACCTTCATACTCACACCATAGCATATTGCATCTGTAGTGACACACCCATGCCTACATGCACATACAAAATTTAAACAGAATGCTTTTAAAAAGGCATATGCACTTACATTAATTTTAGTGATTCAAAGGATACAAAATTAACCTCAAATCAGCCAATTATCTTCTCAACTCATCAAGAATATGTACAGAACAATAGATAGAATGATCCCTCTAAGTTGCCATCATGGCCCTCCAACATCACAAGTAAAGAAGCCAAGGTGTCCACTACTTTAAGCTTTGCCTGATATCCCTCACACTGGCAGCCAGTTGGGGAAACTCACATAGCATCCCTTCTGGGACCATTCAGCTTCTGTCTTTGGAACCAAAAGTTTAATTTCAAGCTTTGTTCCCTACAAGAAATTTCCTCTTCTTTCATTCAGACTTTAGATAAGCCTGTAATATCTTAAACAGAAGACTGGTCATAGCTAAGGCCTGTCTGGAATCTATGGATGCCAGCTAACATAATTAAGTGTATCTGTCCATGGGCTGGGCTTTCCAGGAATGGCAAAGGATAGAAAATGGGTCTCACCCAATCACTGAATACAAGTGCTGATTATATAATTTGAAACCCATTTCAATGGTGAACTGCATTTTATCCACTTCTGATTTGGAGTATGGCTAATATTTTTATTGTGTTTAAATTGTAATGTAAATATCTGCTATGCAGGGTATCTGATTTGTGACCCTGTGAAAGGGTCATTTGACTCCCAAAGGGTTGCAGCCCTCAGGTTGAGAACCACTGCCTTGAACTCTTGACCCTACACATCTGCCTTCTCCCTACCATGCTTAAGTCTCCAGTTCTAAAGCCAAAAGAACCCTTGGCTTTTGTCAGTCCCTACCCAGAGGCACCCATCCTTGAGAAGAATATCAGAATCCATTCTTTCCAGACACATGGATTTCTTCCCTAATCCCCATCCCAGTTTCCTAATACACAGAATTTGTAAATGGCATATCTGATAGTGTGTTTAGCCTCAAATAAGGTCATGCTCTTATGGTGGTCATTGACCTTCTGTCCATTGAGTCCTTCACTTAGTCATTTATTCTTTATGGATGGCACCCACAGCAGGTTAATATTGGTTTGTTTCTCAATTGTTAAGTTGTTTTCAAGGGCTTATGCTCTGTAATTCTGGGATCCTCTCAGAACTAACTTTAATATTCAAATCCATAATTAAATAAAGCCATGTAGAATTTATTCTAAAACTTCTGGACTCTACTTGTTTTATAAGACGTCAGTTAATGAAAAATCACAGTACCTTGGCATAAATAGTAACCTCAGATTTCTACTCTTATATAATCTGATCTCTTTTTAAAAGAAAAGATCCCATTTGTGTGTCTCTGTGTGTGAGAGAGAAAGTATGTGTGCGTGTGCGTGCGTGCGTGCGTGCTTGCCTGTGTGTGTGTGTGTGTGTGTGTGTGTGTGTGTGTGTGTGTGTGTATCAGTGGGAACATGGTTATGTGAATGCAGTTGCCCTTAGAGGTCAGAAGATGATGTTGAATGTGTTGGAGCTGGAGTAGCAGGTAGTTGTGAGCTGCCTGATGTAGATGCTGGTAGGATAACTTAGGTCCTCTGAAAGAACGGTATATGCTTTTAAGTGTTGTGTCTTCTCTCTAGTCTTCTGTAATCTGATCTTACTTCTTTAAAAACATATATCTGTTTAATTAGCCTAGTGTTTCTAGCAGAGCAGAGAATGAAGATCACGTGCTTATAAGTCGAGAAGGAAGGGGCTGGAGAGATGCCTCTTTATACAAGCATGAAGATTTGAATTCAGACTCATTCAACACATATAAAATCCAGGCTTAATTTCACATGTCTGTAACTGTACAAGCACATACACACACACACACACACACACACACACACACACACACACCCCATATATGGGTAAATACATTAATTAATTAATTACATGAGGAAGGAAATGTTGCCCACATTACACCAATATGTTTCATTTAAGTTTGCAGAGTAATTGCCTTCTTTAATTTTAAAGTGAAATTGTAATCAATGAAAAGATGTATAATGTTTTTGGATACTCATTTGTCAGCAAACTGAAGGTCCTAATAATTCCTCTTTGAGGTTGGAGAGAGGGTTCAGTGATCACAGTGTTGGTTGCTCTTGCAGAGGACCTGAGTCTGGTTCCCAGCACCCATATCAGGTGGCTCACCACCATCTGTAACTCCAGCTCCAGTTCTCTGGACTCTACAGGCACCTGTGTATATATGCACATAGACATAATTAAAGTAAAATCTTCTTAAAAACTAACAATTCCTCCTTGATATAAATAAAACTACAGTAAATATGCTACCAACTGTAAGAAGTTTGAAAGTTTAATTTTTCTTAAATGCTAAAAGACATACACTAGAAAATGCAATATATTATCTCCCCATGTTATAAAATCAACAACACAAAATTGTTCTTTCACAGAGAGCATTCAATGGTTTATATATGGAGCTATTTATCCTGGTGCTATAGGTATTCTTAATCTTACTTTATAAGTCAGTCTCACTCTGCTCCCCTCTCCTGTTTTTTATCACCTCAACCTCTCTAACAAATGTGAGTATAGACGAAAGGGTTGGATCTTCTCTTATGCTTCTTTGCTCAGTTAGCGTAGTTCACTTACCGAAAAACATGTGGCCTGCAACCAACATTTATAACACACACACATGCACACGCACACGCACACGCACACGCACACGCACACACACACACACACACACACACACACACACACACACACCCCATATATGTATGTTTATACATTGTCTTCTCTGTCACCAACCCTCAAAGAAAAACAACTGATATGAATGTAGAAAAGGGAGCTCTTACTTCTGGCAGCAGTATGTTAACAGGTATCAGTAAAAATTTAAAAGGATGACATAGTCTCTATAGAGGTGTTTACAGAGGAGGAAAACGTTCTTTGATGAGGACACTACGTTGACTATCCAGTATCCTAAGTATTTACATTCAAATCAAAATCAGGACCCATGTCTGGAGGACATTGTCATTTTCCTCTTATTCAATTAAGAAGCCTATTATCCTCTCCTGAAAGTAGCCAATTATGTAATGGAATAAGTCTCTTATATGTCAGCACCTCCAGCCCCAGTAGTCTGCCTCAGGTTCCTCTTCCATCCAGACATGTTTTCCTTTGGACTTGGCCATGGGACTGCTTCCCCAGGATGCACTCTACATTCCCTAAGCACCTTCCCCCCTCTTCCATTTAAAATTCAGCTACCTGCTGCTCTCTTCCATGAGTCTGACTATGCATAGATTTAAGTTTCCAAGGGAATTAGTAAAGGTAGAGCTCCCATGTAAATAGTCCATTAGTATGGACACAGTCTGTCTCTTTCTATGAACAATTGATTATACACTATTCATCAGGCTCACAAATTGTTTAAATTGACCTTAGCAATAAATAATACAGCTTTTATCTTAGTGACCAGTGCCAACAAAGCAGAGATGCAAACCTGAATAACCATATATATGGGCTACCTAAATTCAGATGTCTAAATAGTTCAATGCCCCAACATTATACATATACACACACACACACATATATATATGTACATATACGTGTGTGTGTGTGTGTGTGTGTGTGTGTGTGTGTGTATAGTATGTGCACAGTTGACTGGGTTTATTTTAATTTATATTCAATCTCATCTAGTATTTTAAAGATACATCTACTAGACAGAACAGATTCAAAATGAAGGTAATCAAGAATTTAAAAAAAAGTAGTCAGCTGTGGTAGAACTTATTACTCCTGCAATCCCAAGACTCAGAATACTGAGGCAGGAGTATCACCAAAAGCTTGATAGTCGTCTGGGTACACAGCGAGATCCTATCTAAAATTAGAAAAGCAAAGCAAAATGAACAAAAAAATTAAACAACAACAGAACAAACAAAATAACTGGAGAGTCACAAGTTGATGAAACAAACTTCTAGGAAACATATCAAATTTTTCATTATATTATTTTTAATTTATCTACTGTATTTTATCTCCCTCCTACACCATACAACTTACCATGCTACTTTACCAACAGATGAAGACCTGTAATAGAGAGCATTGTAGGGCTTGAGATGGGGCTCACTAATACTTTGTGTAGCATGCAAAGACACTTAGTTTGACATTTATACCACAGACATTTTGGCAAAATAAAATAATATTTTAATATTTTAATATTTGGCATGTGGTAATATTAAGTGTTGAACCATGCACACAAACTGACAGAAAAAAAGAGAAGATAAAAACATAGGAATTTTCATTTTTTTTCATAAAAGGTAGTCAGCCCAACAATGAGCCCTCTTTTCTGGACCGCCCCCTTTCACATTTGGACCTGTCAGACAAGCACATCAGACTGTGAAGTCTTGCTTCCCACTAATGCAATGAAACACACTCACTAACAGTATAAGGAATAGAAAACCATTTTGGTTAGGTGTGTTTACTACTCAGGTTTGGGTTTCTATGCAACATTTTTGAAAAAAGAAAGCGCCTCACTAAATGACTTTTGTTTTGCATGAAACTTGGTGGAACACTGAGATTATTCTTGTCCTAACAAGTAGCCTCAATGGGTCAAAAGACAGGCTCCTTGGGTTTGGGAGGAGAATGGGTGGGTGGATATAGATAAAGTTAAGAGGAGGAGGGGATAGGGATAAATTTGATCAAAACACATGGAATCCTCAAACAATAAACTATAATTTCAAATGTTAAAATGACATTAAGGTAAATAAACTTTTTAGATTTTTTTATTTAAGTAGACATTATAATTCAATGTACACTTTCAGTATAAATTTCTATATATTTCCCAAATAGAAGTGACTTATGATTAAATATAAAACTGACTGCCACACAGAACTTAAACCTAAAATATTGTACTACCCTGTTTTTTGTGATTTGACAAATAAACAATGCAGAATGTATTTAAACTGGTTTTGAACTCTTTTGGCTGCTGATTGCTTTGACTGCCTTTATAAAGAACATTTCTTGTGTAAAATCTTATCACTGCATAGGGTGCCTTTGCCTTGTTTTCAAGGAAGATTTTGTTTAGATCCTGTGTGTGTGCGTGTGCGTGTGCATGTGTGTGTGTCTGTGTGTCTGTGTGTCTGTGTGTCTGTGTGTCTGTGTCTGTGTCTATGCTTATGCAAGTGTATGTCATGGCTATACAGTTGCCCCTGGAGTCCAGAAGAGGGCATCTGATCCTCTGAAGCTGGGGTTACAAGAGGTTGTAAGTTGATGAATGGGTCCTAGAATTAAACTTGCATCTTGTGGAAAATCAGAAAACACTCATAAATGCTGAGCTATTTATCCAGCTCCTTGTGAATTCTGGGTCATCCTTGTGGCAGGAGTTTCTGGTATTTAGTGGCTGCACCTGGGATTCAGCCATACTGAAAGATGTATATTATTTGTCTTTTTTGTCTCAGTTTTAGGTAACAATAAATGCATGCAGGTAAAAATAAAAATGGTAAGAAAATACAAAAGATTTGTGCTTGCTGTAAAAATAATTATACTGAGGTAAGTAGACTGTCAGATACAATTTCAGATAATAGCAGATGGATCTAAGAAGCTTTATTGCAACATTCCTAGGGCTGCCTGAATCCATGCATGATATTGACCCTTTACATGCTCTTTACTGATGGGTAAAGCTTAACTCCTGGCTTAGGTCCAGTAGACGGTTATCAAGAATAGGAGTCGAGAGAACAATTATAACACTATAGTGTAACAAAGCTGTCTGCACCACACAGCATGGTGACACCATAGCAGTTGATCTGAGAACACAGTACTAAGTAGCTACAGTTGAGCAGAGAGAGTGAAACAGTATGACCCACATTCTTGTCCAAACAAAGCAGGGATACTGAAGACTAGCACACGACTCAGAATACTGTGCAATTTAATACTTACTAAGTAGTTCTGAGGTTTTCCATTAAATATTCTCAAATCACAGCTGATCTTGAGAAAACAGAACCACCCAAAGTGGTAAAGCAGGTAAATGAGTTCTGTATCTCAAACACTGCTGCTTAGATGAGCAGAGGAATCACAGCAAGTCTCAGCAAAAGCTCCATAGTGGACCTCTGGTGCTTGGTACTTAATTTTATTTTTTTCTTAATTAGTTTTCAGGGAACGCTTCTATCACTTTTCAATGCCACTGTTGAAGGCAAAGCTATTTGGAGTGACTCAATTTTCCTCCATTGCAGAAATTTTAATCTATAGGTAGAAAGATTGATCTGCACCAGATGAAGCCAATCGACTTCCTAGCGTGGAGGATCCATATGACCCCACCCCTAGCTAAGAAGCTATGGACAGTTGATGGCTTCTGAAGGGAGGGACATTCAACTTTCTTTAAGGATAGACAGTCAACCATGCTCCAGTGGGTGGCCCCATCCTCAGGAATGCATGAACTGCTGAAACTGAGTGAGGCAGTTTATTAAATAAACAAACAAAAACCACCAAGCCAAAACTAAACCAACAAACAAAATTAAACCAAAAAGAAGTCATGAAGTTGGGAAGGGGTGGATGTAGGATGAGTTAAAGGGAAGAGTAAGGGAGTGAACATGATCGAAATATATTTTATGGATATATGAAAGTCTCAAACAATTTACAAAAAATGTATTAGATACAACAAGCTACCATTTTCAGGAAAAATGATAATAAAATAAAACCTTTTAAATGCCAATTAAATATTTTAATGATAGTAATATCTTGCTTAACATGTAAAAATAAATTCATAGGTTTGAAATTTGCGCATATGTGTATATATTTTTTTTCAAAGAGGCCTAGACCCTGATTTCTTACCTAGACTAACAAACTGAGGAAATCCTCACATGGAAATGCTTTCTTAAGCCCTATTGGTTAAAATAAATAAATAAATATAGTTTTATTCTGTTGTCATGAGAAAACAGTCTGACCAAATAGAATTTAGGGTAGAAAGGGTTCATTTTTTTTCAGACAATTCCATATTACAATCCACTGAGAAAAGTCAAGGGATGAACTCAAGGCAGGAACTTGAAGGCATGCCTTGCTATTTTACATAGCATTACCACTAACCAAGGGAGTCACTTCACAGCCATAAGTGTACAACAGGATTCATACAGGACGCTGCTTGCTGCCTTACTCAAGATAGTTTTACACCCACCTAGGGGATTGAAGTCATAATCTGACCTCTGTGACCACCACATATGTGAGATATACAAACATACATGCATATAAACACTCATATATATATAACATAATGAAGAACAATGTTTACAGGAGTGGGAGCAAATAGGCTAGGCTGTAGGTATGGCAGTCAGAGGACAACTTTGTGAATTCTTTTCTCATTTTCTATCTTTGTGTGGGATCTGGGATTGAACTTGGGTCCTTGGGCTGAAATGGAAGCACTCATCCCATGAGCCATTTCTCCAGCCCAGTTGGAAATTCATTTAAGTATGTTTGAGTTGGAAGAAAACTCTTCAAATAAAATTCATGCCCTCAATTTGACATCCATATAGTCCAATTAATAAGAAGAAATTAGGGATGCATATCTAGTTTCACATATCTTACAGAATTCTGTCCTAGATTTTGTTATTTTACTACATCTAATTGTTTCAGATTAATATAGACTAACATTACTAATGATTATTTTCAGGTTTGACATCCCAGTAATATATAAGAGTAGAAATTTCTTAATCGTGAGAGCATGGTAAAAATTAGTAACTTGGTTAATTAAATGCCATTGAGAACCGGCAGGAGTAACAAATATAAATGGAGTCAGTATACCATGGCTCCATTTTTAGCACCAGTTTCCTCCTGAACTGGAAAATCTGTGATTTCCACGACTTCTAACATCTGATAAAACCAGAAATGAAAGTCTCCAAATTAGATCACAATAACAAAATTATATTTATTTTGAATTATTTATCTGGATTTTTTTTATATTACAGGTCTTTTGCTTCTATGTTATGTTTTCTATTTTTGTGTTTTTTATGGGATTTTGTATATGTAAATAAGTCTGTTTCTAAATTTGTATTATTTCTTATGCTTTTTCTTTGGCTCCTTCTTTTGTTTGTTTTGTCTGTCGGTTTGTTTTTATTGTATATTGTTTTACTTTTTAGATGTCTGTTTTCTAAAATGAGAGAAAATGAAAAGCTGTGGAATTGAGTGGATGGGGAGATGGAAAAGTGGGGAGGTTCTGTGGAGAGTTGGAGGAGAGAAGACCATGATCAGAATATAGTGTATAAAAATATCTCTTTCACCAGGTGGTGGTGGCACACGCCTTTAATCCCAGTACTCGTGAGGCAGAGGCAGGCGGATCCCTGTGAGTTCGAGGCCAGGCTGGTCTACAGAGTGAGTTCCAGGAAAGGCACAAAGCTACACAGAGAAACCCTGTCTCAAAAAAACAAACAAACTATTATATATATATATATATATATATATATATATATATATATATATATATTTCAATAAATAAAGGAAAAGCTGTCTTTTGCTTTTTAAATTGTGGATATATGTGTGGATATGTGCACATAAGAGCAGTGCTCACAGAGTCCAGAAGTAGATGCCATATTTCCTGCAAAATGGAGTTGAATCTGTCTGTGAGCAGCTCCATATGGCTGCTGGGAACTGAACTTGAGTCCTCTGCAGGAAGAGTACTTGCTATTAACTGCTGAGACATCTCTTCTATCTCCTTTCATTTTCACCTACTATTGTGAAATCATGATGGCTTTTGAGTCATTTATTGGTCATTTGATATGTTCTTAGGCATCTTATCATCCCTGTCATCTCAGGATTTATGTAGATTAACCTCTTCTCTTTCCTGACCCCTTGATTGTCACTGTTCCTTGAAGTTCCTCCTGCTGTGAGCTGTGTGCTGTTTGCTTATTATCCATCCCTGTTGCTGGAAGGGCACCTGAAGACAGGCCTGATTACTTTTCCTGAAGATGACACATTCAGCCCTTATCCTATGGGAAACCTCTACCATTGGTGCTTTTAGCTTGTACAGCTCTGCATTCTCCTCTATTTACTCAACAAAATAGAAGCTAAGCTATAGTTTGGGGAGTAACATAATGCCTTATGTCCAAGAGAAGAAAACTGTCCTTTCTCAATAATCTCACCAACACACCCAGCAGACTAGCTTTCAAGCTCTGGCCTTTTTATTTTAATGTTACTTTTGTAATTTATTTAGAAGTATAATTATTTTAGATACTTTCTGTCAATTTATTTATTTTTTTCACAATTTCACATATGTATATAATGAATTCTGTTCATTTCTTCTATTCCCCACTACCCTTTATCAATATCCTCACTCACTCCCTAAAATGTTTCTGCCCAAAATGCATCCCCCCCAAACCTTAATGTCCTAGTGTGTGTGTGAGCCTTGTATGTGTGAGAGATAGAAACACTGAGTTTAATTAGAGCCACAATCAGGAGCACAGATGGTAGGTATTTACTGGAGCATGTTCAAGCCCTAGTCTTAAACTATATATAACAACAGCAGTCTTTCTCTGACTCCTATACACTTTGTTCTTTTGGGGCTCTAGCGTAAGAAGGCTATTTGAGAATGATAGATGATGCCATGAGGTTGATTGAGGTCTAGATAAAGGAAAGTCCAACCTCACCCCAAAGCCTTTTCTATAAAACCTCAACAAACTCATATTTTCTTCTCAGAACAAATGAGCCCAAGTTCGTCTTTGTTAAATATGTTTCATCCCCAGGCGTATCATATTCATCCATGTTAGACAGACTTTCCTACCATAGGGTACTTTCCTACCAAATTGTCGGACATTCCTAAATCCTCACCCAGCAACTGAGTCAAAACTATTCTACACAAATATTTACCTTCTTCAGTTAGCATCCTGTGTCATCTTTGAATAGAGGTCACCAGAGATGGATAGTTCCAGAATTCCAAGAAAAGGTTCAGCCCATTTCCACATTTTAATAATATACTATTCAAACAAGTGCCCTAGAGCTCATTTTAACCATCACCAGGGATATTTTAGTTCTTTTATATAGAATTGAAGCAATATATATATATATATATATATATATATATATATATATATATATAAATATGTAAATCTGAATCCTTTAAGTTATATAGAAGAGAAAGAGGTGGTCTTTTTTTAAATAAAACGTGTAACTCTATCTCAGCACAGTGGATACTGCTCTAAGAGGAAGAAAACACAGAATCCTGGTGACAATGGCGGATTCCTTCACTTAATGCCAGTGCTAATATTGATACCTTAAAGAGGAGACTGTACTCCGAATCTCTGTCATCTACCTATAAGGCAGTGGGTCTCATTAGTTGTTTTAGGGTGAGCTCATTATGTAGTTGATATTCTTCATTAGGCAGTTGAACATTGTCTCTCTCACTATATTTTCTTAGCACTGAGTCTCAGCATGCACTTTCAGAGTGCCACTCATGACAGGGCACTCAACTGATATTCACAATGTTTGTAGGTTCACGTACGCACCATGACAATGTTCTCCAAGGTGACAGGACAGTCTGCTTTGAACGAATGACCATTTCCATACTGCACAAATGCACCCCTTCCTCAAATCATACATTCCCCTGTCTCCTACAGTTCTCCATGCCAGCCTCTTCTTTCACTGGATGGCATGGCTTCACAGAGTAAATGGAGGCAATCTGAAGCATGCTGTCTCTCCCGCCACCATCTCTGATTGCATCCAGCTCTGCGTGTAGGGGTGCCACTGCTTTGTTATTAACTATCACTTTACCATCTATAAAAACATCTCACTGTGTGACCTTTATTCCACCCTTTTAACATCTTCAAGGATGACCATCTAGCAACTGCTGTCACTTTTTCTTGCATGTATATCACCTTATTTATCAAAGCATCCCTATTGACCAATTACATGATCAAATGCACTTTATCAAAAAATTTAGCTGAATTTCTTTCTGCAGTTATACAGGGACTCATAACTTGTCAAAGAGCTGAGAGTAAGTGTCTGTAAGTGCTCAGTTCTAGATGAGATACCTTTATCGGCCTCCGACCCTCTGAAGTTCAGAGACTATCATGGAAAATTTGGTGGAAAGAATACCAGAGCAGGAGACGGGAAGGAATGTTGTGAAATGATCCCTTCTAAACATGACATGCCTACTGAGCTCATGAACTCACAGAAAATGAGGAGGCTTGAAGAAGACCTACTTAAGGTAAGCCAGGCAAAATCTCAGCATGGATGAGGAAGGAGCTATTGACACTTTATGTTCTCTCTGGAAGGAAAAGGAACTTGCATTTGGGTGTGGCAACCGATAAGTTTCCCATCTCCAGTGGATGGCTGTATACCTACACACATATGAGCAGCAATAATTTAACTCAGGTATTAAAAGAAAAGAGAACATGAATTAGAATGGGATGTACTGGAGTTATCCAGGAGGAGCTGGAGGGGGAAACTGGAAAAGAATATGATCATATTTCATTATCTCAACCAATATACTTTTTCATTTGACCTATATCCATGTTCAGTAACAGCTACTGTGTCTTTGTGTTGTTCTTCCTACATGGAAATTTCTTGGAAGAACTGATTCTAATTCCTTTTCTCTATTTTCACCCTTTCTTGGTTCCATTTTAATCATGTTTCTACGAATTCATGGAGAACCTAAGAACCATGATCTCTATGTTACTATTACCAATGTCCTATTCTCAAGACTGTGACCTGATCCCAGCAACATTAAGGAGAACTTTGGCCTGTTGTATTTACATTCTCTAGTTGAACTCTAAGGCAAGACTTCAACAATGTACCTACTTTGAGGGACCAGGACCTGTATCTCCTGCACTGTGTTTAGATACATACACTTAGATGGCTATCTGACATTTTTCTTTAGATTTCTCAGGCATCTGAAATATACTCTGAGATGTAATCAATTTTATGCCCTAACCTGACTAATTGTGCTGCACAGATGTTTGATCACACATGACTGTAGGCGTTGCTATTATTTTTAAGATGCAATTAATATTCAAATTAGTATACTCTGACTGAAACAAAGTACCCTTTGTATTGCATTGTAATCTTACCTCATTATTCAAATGCTATGTATTCAAGACTGGGGGTCTCTAAAGAATAATGAATTCTTCCTGCAGGCTGCCTTTGGATTCAAGGCCACAACACCATCCCTTGCCAAAGTTTATACCATATTGGCTTCCTGCATATTGCTTTTATTAAAATCACACTTTATTTATCTAGTGTCTGCATGTATGCATGTGTGCACATGTGTGTCATGGTGTACATGTAAAGGTCAGATGACCACTTTGGGGAGTTGGCTGTCTCCTTCCACTATGTGGGTCCTGGGGATCCAAACTCAGGACTCAAGTTCAGAAGCAGGTAACTGTGTCAGCTGAGTCAACTCACTGGATCCATGTGAAAGTTTTATATTTGTCACCTACTACCCAATAGTTCTTGAGCTAATTTTAAATTGCTTGTGAATCCTTCTCCCTCCCCTGTCTCTCTTCTTCCCTCTCACTCTTTCCCTTCCTTCTATTTCCACACCTATACATACATATATATATTACATATATGTTTATATATGATATATTTGTGTGTATATATATACACATGTACATGTATATAAGCATATACACAGAGAGAGATGAATATACATATTTATATGTTCCCTTTCCTTCTTTCATTAGTTGTGCTAATTGAGAAAACTGATAAGCTTGTCAAAACACAAGCTCTTGATGTTTCTGGTAAATTTGTTTGCTAGAACTTGGTTCAAGAATAATGTAGTGTGAGATTTCGGAGTGCTTGTGAGTAAACTCCAAGAAATGAAGAGTCTTGTAACCTCAGTTTTTTCAGAACGTTCTTGGAATGCGCTTTTGTGCCCCTCCCAGGTGTAGTGAGTTTATTTCAGATTATTCATTACAAATGTCTATTGTTATTTTTTTTATATGCCTTTGTGGAAAAACATGTTTTTGCCACATGTGGCTTGCCCTTGTGATTGTATACTTTACTCAGCTGATTATTCTTGACCCTCAGAGTATAAATTGTCTGATGCTCTGAATAAAGCTGGCTATCACATGAGACCTTAGTCTGCCTCATTTAAAGGCTTCATTCTTCCAGGTGCAGCTGCCAACAAGAGCAGCAAACAATTGCTAACCCCACAATTTCTATATTACAGTTGGTAATATATTCTCTCTCCAATAGAAGAAAAAGCAAAACAAACAAACAAAAAAGCTGTGGAACTGGCCTTGAATCTCCTATTTTTCTATCACAGTATTTCCAATCTATCATCGGATCTTGTCAACTCTACCTGCAATGATATAGACTGATGGCCTGTCTTCACCCTGGTATCATGAACTTCATCAAGTAGATCTGTCAGACTTTCAAGGCCAACACTACACATGGTAGAGAGTAAAAGATCAATGTATCTAGTAAGCCAAAGAAATTATATGGAGCAAAACTAAAGTAGTGGGATAACCATAGTGGTGGCTTTACTCTACATCTATAAAATACTGATGATATATGTAAAAATTAACAGAGAAATTAAGCACCTAGGAGAAGTGAGACAAAATGACTCAGAGATAGTATGGAGTTGAAGAAGACAAGAATAAGGTTTGTGTTTTAACCAGACTAGCCTAGAGCTTTTCAAGAGAAAAAAAAAAGTTCCTACCAATTTTTTGTGCACCTGCTTTAACTAAACTTAGTCATGGCTGCTTCCACAACACTAGACCAGTTCCTCTAACTTCTCACTAAGGAAGCTACTAACTCAAACTGAGTTGCTTTCTACTTAAAGAAGCATTACATTTGCATGAGCCAATAAGCAGTGTCCCGGACAGTTTGTTGGCTTGTTTTTTATTTATTTGTTTAGATCAGCTTAACACAGCTGGAGTTTTCTGTGAAAAGAACCTCAATTGAGAAAATGACTCCACTAGATTTCCAGTAGGTAGAAAAGTTTGGAGGGCATTTTCTTGATTTAATTGTTATGGGAAGAACCAGCCCACTGTGTGTGGTGCCACCCCTGGGCAGGTGGTCCTGGGTGGCATAAGAAAGCAGGCTAAGTAAGCCAGGGAGAGCAAGCCAGTGAGCAGTTCTTATCCCTTGCCTCTGTGTCAGCTCCTGCCTTGACTTCCCTTCATAAAATACTGTAAGATTTCAGATGAAATAAATCATTTTCTCCCCCAAGTTTCTTCTGGTCATGTTTTGATCAAAGCAATAGAAGGCAAAGACAATCAGAATGGAGAGCTACTCCAATTAACCCTCCTCTGAAATCCCAAAGCACACTCTTTGCTACTTGAGAATGGAGGCCAGAAGACTGGACTGAATCAATCTTGAAACTACCTGATTACTTATACCCGTAACTAGGCTAAGGAAATTATCTACTTGCCTATGAGACTGTTCCTTGGCAATAAAGTCTGTAATGAAGTCCAGTAGTGAGCAGAAAAAAATATATATATATATTTGCAATTTTGGAAGGATATCCTAGAAAGTAATTTGGTAGACATTTTCAGAATATAAATACCAATGATTTAGCCTATAAATCTAATCAAAACTACCATTTTAGTTGCAGATTTCTGTATATTTTTGAAACATTCAAAGATAATGTGAAATTCTAGAGTTATAATCATAAATAAATATTGATATACAAATACATGGTATAAAGGTAAATATTATAACTTAAAGTTCATTGTAAAATATTTCCATTAATAAACAAATTTATTGTTATGAAATAGTCTTTGTACATTGTGAAGATGTGTTGCTCTCATTGGTTTAATAAAGAGCTAATGGTCAATAGCTAGGCAGGAAGTCATTAAGTGAAACTTGGAGACAGGGAAAAAGAGAATGTGAGAATGAAGAAGGGTGGAGTCTTAAGGAGACTCAGATAGAAGCAAGATGAACAAGCCATATTGACAAATGGTACTGCCACGTGTTAGAGCATAGATAAGAATTTAAGATATAAGAGCTAGCTAGTAACAAGTGTAAGCTACCAGCTGAGCATTTACAATTAATAATACGTCTCTGTGTGGTTATTTGGGAGCCTGGGGTCCTGACAAACAAAAACCATCTACAGTATATATATATATAATCAAACAATTGGACCACTGAAATAGAATAAAATGACAGTGTGCATGTTTATGTAAGATCCATTAAACAGAAGGTTTTATTCATACCGTGATTTATTTTCCATTGACATCAGGGCCAGATCCCTACTTTCACACACACACATTTGTAAACTCCACTTAGGTTGGGCCTGCATATATTTTAGGCCAATGACAAAACAAAGACAAGCAAGACCCTGATTTTACGCATTAGCAGAAAATTAAGGGAAGGCCATGTACTTGAACACTGCAGTCCATAGAATTTGTGATAAAGAAAGGTGCCATTAAGTTTCTGGACCTGTGCACTTGGCAAGCTGTCATCTGTTCAGATTCTGGCATTCGGCCCTTAATGGACCTTTTAATTAATGCAGACCTTGGTGCTTGCCATTTCCCTTTACCCATGATCATATACTCAAGGACAAACTAGAGATGAGCCCTATGAAAATGGCTGGTAAGAGAGAAAGGATTGATGCACATTGGTACTAATGCCGAGACAGAGACAGAAGCAACTGTTAGTGCAAATCTCTGCTCTGAAATGAGGCCAACAAATACCCTGGCAGTGTTAAGACTTGAATAGATCATATAGGTAACAATGCAAATCAAGTAGTAATAACAATTAAATTGACCAAGGCACAGCCAGATGAGCAGAGCTAAATGTAATAGAGAAGGGGAAGGGAATAAGAAAAAAAAAGAAGAGGAATAGAAAAGGGAGGAGGAGGGCAGCAGCTGGAGAAAGACAAAAAACGGGATGACAAGGAGGAAGAAGAGGATGAAGATGAGGAAGAGGAGGACCATGAGGAAGAAGGAAAGAGGAGGAGGAAGAGGAGAAGAAAGCAGAACAAAAGGGGAAAGCATGCATCAGGTCAGTCAGGAAGGTAAGATCAGAATAATAACCCCCTCTCACCTGGGAATCCGGTGAGTACGGGTGAACAATGACAAGTCCCCAGTAAGGAATGAAGACCAGGAAGGACATCATAATATTAAGGTCTGTCCCTTGGTGACAATGTGGCTTCTCATTAGAGATCAAGACAATCTGAGCTCTTTGCTTCAAAGCGTCTTCTACAGGCAGAGTTACACTCTGAGATCTGGCTTGGGGCATTTCTGTATAGTATGAAGATCTTTGACGCATTCCTCGCCCAAAGTGAAGATTTCTTGCTCGCTTTTAAAATTACTCTGCCTTTTGTTTGGACTCTGTGGGAGGTATTAACTATTTAAGCAAAGCTAACTTCAGATTTTCTTTACACAGAGTTCCAGGGACAAACTCAAATATATTCATGACTACCTGTTGACATGAAATGCATCTGAGCATCAAAAACTGCCATTAAACTGTACAATGTGGAAATAACAGCTCATCCAAAGAAAATTTCTTTTGTCATTTAGGGTACAAAATCTATTCGGTATCCATTTAAGTGACATTAACTGGTCCCCTGCTATATGCTGGGAAATACATAAATGCTAGGGTAAAGATGAATGCAAAGTGCCTCTCCCAGAAGTCAGCAGAGCCAGACTCTGATGGGGAAGACAGAATTCTATGGTATGCCTTGCTGATTTTGCTAGATTTGGGCAAGGGGTTTCCCCTTGTCTCAGAATGTGTTCACTCATTTGTCAGTGATAGGGTTATTTTACAAAGCCAGTCTGTTTAAGTTGAAATGGGATCCTGAAATCTCATCCTACATAAGTACAATCTGATGAATGAAAACCATACAGTTTATTAACATAATTCCTAACAGCTCCTCCTAAACCTGCCACATCTGGTTTGTAAAACGGAAGGGAATGGTCAATGCTCTTCCTCACAACAGCTTGAGTGTGTGTAACACCCTAGACCCCTGGAGAAAAAGCATATAATTCATATGTATAGATATGTATGTGTAAATATATTTGTGTATCTATGCATGTGTAAATGAATAAGCATACATGTATACATGTGTGTACATGTATATTTACATAAATTATGTTTATAAATAAATGCATGTAAATGTGGTATATATGTGTGTATACACACACACATACACAAATGTGTATGCAAGCATGTGTATGTAAATGTATGTACATCTGAGAGATCCACAGCTAGGCACTGGGCTGAGCTCTTGGAGTCAAGTTGAAGAGGAGGAGGAGGGGTTGTATACCTGGGGTAGGGGAGGTCAAGATCGTGGTGGAGAAACCCACAGAGGCAGCTGACCCAAGCTACTGAGAGCTCATGGACTCTGGACTGACTGCTGAGTAACCTTCATGAGACTGAACTAGGCCTTCTGAATATGGGTGACAGTTGTGTGGATTGGGCAGTTTGTGGGGCCCCTGACAATGAGATCAGGATCTATCCCTGGTGCATGAACTGGCTTTTTGGAGCCTATTCCCTATGGAGCGATACCTTGCTCAGCCTTGATGCAGCAGGGAGGGGCTTTGGCCTGCCTCAACTTGATGTGCCAGACTTTGTTGGCTTCCCATGAGAAGCCTTACCCTCTGTAAGGAGTGGATGGGGGTGAGGGGTGGGGAAGTGGAGGGGTTGAGAGAAGAGGGGGAAGGGAGAACTGTGGTTGGTATATAAAGTGAAAAAAGAAAGAAAGAAAGAAAGAAAGAAAGAAAGAAAGAAAGAAAGAAAGAAAGAAAGAAAGAGAGAGAGAGAGAGAGAGGGAG
>CABHPR010155894.1:17811-28033 GCA_902168415.1 Peromyscus melanophrys
TATTTGTGTAAATGTAGGAATACATGAATGTAAGTATATACATAAAACAGTATATAAATGTATGTATACATGTGCATATATATGTATATCTGTATGTTTGTATACATAAAAATTCTTCAGCTGTAGACAGAGTTCCAGAGGCATTAATTATGAAGGGGAGGACTTAGAGGTGAGTCCTTCTTTTAGATGTAGCCAAATGAACTTTAGGTCCTGGAAATTGAAAGTGATGACTAACCTGCACAAACTCTTATCATCTCACACTGCCTCCTGCCTGCTGTACTGAAACAGTACAGAAGCCCACACCTGGATTTCTGTCAGAAACTAAGCTGTCCTGGAGTTGCCTACACACAGGGAATCTGGGAAGTGCATTCTCGATGTCCAATCAGCATTTCATTCATCCTGCAACAGATGCAGCTGCATTTGCAGAGTCATGATGTGAACATTTAACATTTAGCTTAATGAAGATAGGATTTTTCTAATTCACATATATTTGTGTTATTTGAATATATTGTTTTGATCACAAAAGTAATACTAACTTATTGTAGATGGCTTTCAAAAATAGACAGAATTTAAAGAAGAAATCTAATTTATGCATAAATTAGTTACTTTTCTACTGCTGTGAAGAGACACCACAGCCACGGCAATTTATTAAAAAAATGCATTTGATTTGGAGGCTTGCTTATAGCTTCAGAGGTTGAGTCCATGATTGTCATGGTGAGGAACACAGTGGCAGGCCCACAGGCATGGTAGCTGAGGACTTACATATTATCCATAAGCAGCAGGTAGAGAGAGAGATTGGGTCTGGCATGGGTTTTGGAAATCTCAAAGCCCACCATAGTGACACACTTCCTCCATCACAACTCCAAATCCTTCCCAAAAGAGTTCCACCAACTGTAAACCAATTATTCAAATATATGAACCTATGTGGGCTACTCTCACTCAAACCAGTACAATATACACCTTGATAGACATAGTTAACTTATTCTAGGGTCTGAGTACCATGGAGACCACAGCATTTGCTGCTCTGACATTCACATCCTTCAAGTTCATTGAGTTTTTCTGACTTAGAGCCTCTGTTTTCTGTTCTCTTGTTTCTTGTGTGTCCATTTGTGTCTTTTCTCTACATTACAAGAATAATTGAATAGATGACCAGTTACTGCCCTGTAGAGGGAGCTTTGGAGACAGAGATTTGGAGTCAGTTTACTTGATACTCTGACCATGCTACAGAAACCCATTTCTTCCTTAGGTGACCTCCTCTTATGAATGAGCCACCGTTAGAGAACTAAGACTTCACACCACAGTGATGGTGATCACAAACTGGAATGTGGACACTGCATGCTTAGGAATATAACTCGGAAAAGGAAGACTACAGTTCCTGGAATCCTTGATGTCTTTCATATTTTAAGGCAATTCACAACATTCCAAATAACATTTTTATTTTTTTTACCTTTCCCTACAACTGTGTGTGTGTGTGTGTGTGTGTGTGTGTGTGTGTGTGTGTGTGTGTGTATGTGTGCGTGTGTGTGCTTGTGTGTGCTCACACCATGGAACATATTCAGAGGTCAGAGGACAACTTATAGGATCCAGTATTCTTCTTCTACCATGGAGATTCTGGAGATTGAAGCCAGGTCATCAGGCTTGATGGCAAGGCTTTTTACTTGCTGAGCCACCTCACTTGCCCAAATTACAGTTTTAACACAGAGAAAACTATTAACAATTACAAATATTTCATTGTTCTTGGTATAAGAGGGACTGCCCACTGAATTCCCAGCAAAGCAGTGGATGCAACCACCAACTACATCAACACTGAGTGAGTAGCCATATTGGAGGAGTAAAAAAGTCCATTCCCTATCCCAGTAACATTTTAATGTCTTGATTCTCTGAAATAGCAAAAGCAAAGATTGAGGAAAATAAAAGTCCTCTCAACATATTAAATATGTAAGGATGGACAACACAGAGATTTTCATTGTAGTGAATATACTTTAAAAATGCCTTAGTCTCTTGTACCAAGTAAATCTCCTAATCCAGTTGCTCCAGTATCATAGAGGAAACAAAGGATCCCTAGCATGGAAGGGTTTAGATGATGTCACTCAAAGCACATTGTTCAGGATTTCTTCCAAGAACGGACAAATCACACTGCAAGAATTCAGATAAGATGTATTTCAAAATTCATTGTGAACAATTCTGACCAATTTAAATTCCATCAAACACAGAGGTACAGACACCTGGTTTTAGAGTGATTTATTTGAATTCTAAGGTATGTCTTTTTAGCCACATTGCTTAAAGAAGATCTATTTTTCATGAATAAAAAAATCCATAGTTTAATTACCAAGCTATTAAAATCCACATAAATAATATAATATGGCTCAATTTAATTTCTTCCTATGTTATAATAAAGCTCTGTATTGGTAAACATTTCATCAATGCTGGTAGTAGCTATCTGCAAGTAGTCAATTTCATGTGACTAGTCCTTGGGAGACTATCTCTGTCCTCCCAAATCATCACTAATCACCACTAGCTTCCTTTAGCTAGAAATCTGAGCCTTTAATAATTGGAGTTGGAATTTGGAGTGAGCATTTACCTGGGGAATACATAATTTGTCTTTGTAAGTCACTATTTTTATTCATTTAACAATCATCTATGAAGCTTTTTTTCCCTGTAGGCCAGTAACTATGTGGAGTCTAGAAGTCTTAGCATTTCAGAAAGCACAAAGAAACCCCCGTCTACATGGAAACCCTCAGAGCACTTCTCAGTTTGAGGACAGCCTGTGGTAGACTGGAGCTGCCTCAATTTACTTCACAGGAACAAATCTTGATGTTTTTAAGAACTTTGCAATCCAATCATTGAATATAGTCTTACTTCTAATTAGCCATCATGAGAATGCCAACAGCACTAGACAATATTATTGGAACTCCATCCCAGTAGCTAAAACTTATCAGTTAAAACTTTATCATAGCATTACCAAAGAGCCAAAAATACAATGTACATACATACATACATTTTATGATATGTGTGTGTGTATCCATACACAATTATATATAATTGGATAGTAAGTAGGGCATTTGTTAAAGACAAAATGAAGGCAGTGATATGGATAAAGAAAAAAAATCACACTTCGGATGGAGCTTTGGATAGTGATAGGCTCTTACTATGTAGCCCCTACTTGCCTGGAATCTTCTGTGTAGAACAGATAAGCCTCAATCTCACAGAATTTTCTTGTCTCCGCCTCTTAAGTGCTGGAATTAAACACATATGCCAGCATACCTGATATTTCTTTTCTTTTTTCTTTTCCTCTCTCCCTCTCCTTCTCCTACCCATACTTTCTCTCCTCTCCATGTTTCTTTCTTTCTTTTGATACAAGGTCTCATACTATATCCCAGACTGTACTAGAGCTTAAGATTCTCCTGTCTCAGCCTCTCTAGTACTGCTATTACCAGTTCGAGTCACCAGGCTGGGAAGACATTTTTCTTTTTAAAACAAAGCACTATCCTCACAGGCAGGTCAAAGCAGGTGCCCAATAATTATGCTTTGACATTCAATAAAAGTCTTAAAAAATAATGTGTTGTCTATTGCTAACTGAAACCCTAGTGAAATGATAAAGGTAACAAAAATAAACATACACATGTGAGAAAGGAAAGTCAGAGTTGAAAGTGAGAACCCAGACCCTCCACCTAAGACATAATGACTGTAAAGCATATGCTTCAAATTTAATCCATGTACAGTGTAAAGAATAATGTCCATATTCCCAGGGTTTGCCTTCAGCAAGCAGACATCCCTCTTCTAGGAAATTTGCCCATGTAGATAGCAATCTGAAACTTGATTCCAGGAATTTCCTAAAAAATCTCATTGAGGGTGAGCATTCAGCTCGTCAGTGGGCAACATGAGGGGAAAGCTCAATGGAAGAGCACTTGTCTATAAAGCACTAGGAACCCCCACTCCCCAAATAAAAGAAACAATGATATGCATAGAATGATAGTTTGGTCCTTGAAATCTTTACAAGTCTCCAAAAAATACTCATCTTGTTGAGTCAACTAAATTGAAGGCATTAGCATATAAAAGTGTTTGGTCAGAGCTGGAAAAGGAGCTCCCCTGATAGAACAGGTCTCTAACACACGGGAAGCCTTGAGTCTGTTCCCCAGCACTGCATAAACCTGGTAAAATGGTGCAAGCATGCAACCCAAGGTAGAAGCAAGAGAATCCAAGGTCATCCTCAGACAGCTGGGGTTACATGAGATCCTACCCCAGAGCAACAGAATCATTGACCATTCCTATTCAAGCTCTCTGAAGTCACCTATTGTAAACTGTATTCCAGAATCTTGTAGACAAACCAATTTTACATTCCTTCCTTCAAGACACTACTAAAACTCTATGACATTCATGTGCTTTGCCTATGGTAAGAATATTCATTTCCCCCTTAATTACCAAGTTATTTGAATTTTGAGCAGCTATTATTCACAATAGAATTTTCCATGTATATTTTCACTTCTATGAATATTTTGAGATTTGCACTATGTAAAAGTCTTACAATTTACATATAATTAAATCAAAATGAAGCAGAGAAAAAAATCACAAAGTGGAGGCCAAACAAATTAATCTAATTTTCTATCAGAACATTAATGCAATGGTGAATATGAAAATTGTGATATTTAATTTATTTTAACAAATGAGGTATTTAAGAAAACTATTGTCTAAATTCCTTCAGAGGACTTCTGAATTTTAATGTTTGTATTATAATTTTGAAGGAAGTATGAATATTATAGGATTATAGAAATGAGTAACATGTAAATATTTAGGGACATAAGCATTTCTATACAAGATAAGAGATAGAAATTGGAAGCAAACTCATCAGAAAAAACCTCAAATTTTATCTTGAATGTTAACACTGACTTGCTACTTTTAATTACATAGAGAGCTAGGGAAATAGCTCAGGGGGTGGGGGGCCCTGCTGCAGGAGCATGAGGACTTGAGTTTCAGTCCCCAGCACCCACATATAGGGCAGGGCATGGTGGTATGTGCATATAACTCAAGGCAAGTGAGAGCGAGAAATAGAAGGATGTCTGTGGCTTGGTGTCTGGTGGATTCCCTCCAGATTCAGTGAAGGAATATCTCAACGGAACAAGGTGGAGGATGAATGAACAAGACACCTGATGTCCTTCTCTGGTGTTCATTTAGGCACTTGGATGCGTGCACCTACCCACATACACATGCACATTTATATCCCACATACATACACACACATATAAATGATTTTCAAGTGTGTATGTGTATGTGTGTGTGTGTGTGTGTGTGTGTGTGTGTGTGTGTGTGTGTGTCCCTAAATCCCCTAGACATGATCCTTTTTATATCCATCTGAAAGGAATCAAGATGTTTTTGGAATGGGCTAACTCCCTTTTAGCTTGGAACTGTGACTGATAGTAAAATATTGTTTGCAGTGGCTGGTAAGATGGCACAGAATGTAAAGGTGCTTTTTGCCAAACTTGACAGCCTGGGATTGGTTTCCAGAACCCACATGGGAGAGAGGACTGACTCCTATAAGTTGTCCTGTGATGTGCACTCTAGCACTCATGTGTATACACACACACCCACACACACACACACACAATTTGTAAACACATAAAGAAAGCAATAAATTTTCAGAGCAGAGGGAAAAGATGAAAGATAAAGACACTGGGAAAGACCAAGCCAGAGAGAAAGATAGAGACAGATATTAATATACACACTTAACAAAATGACAGGGAAAATGTATTGGCTTGACCTTTTAAAGGGGAAATGTTTTTACTCATATCTAATAAAAGAAGACATTTTAACACGTTTAGAAATTAACATGTAAAATATACAAGTGATCTTTCAATTGAATGTTGGAACATTGTGTAACATAATGTTGAGGAAATGCATAAACTTTATATTAGCATTATTAACATGAATTTTGATTGTTTTGTTGTTGATTTTTGTTTTGTTTTCTGGTTTGTGTGGGAGTGAGTGGGTGAGTGTGTGTGTGACAGAGTTTTGCTATGTAGTCCAGCCTGCCCTGGAATTCAAATAATCAATCCTCCTGCCTCAGCCTCCCAAGTTCTGAAATCATAATTGTTCACTAACATGCCTTGCTATAATTATTGTTTTCTACACTTATCATATCTTGAAATAAATCTGTTAGCTATATGGAAAATGTTTCTAATAATGTTCCATGAAAAAAATGACACCCAACTGAAAAATGTTGAAAAAATATTTTTTAAAATTTACCTGTTTACAGATAAATGATTATGACATTATTTTTTTTTTGCTTCCTAAGTCATTACTTTTTATTTTGAAAAATCTGTCAAGCTCTTCATGTCACTGTGAGAGCTTGCATGATTAATGAGAAGCAGCTTTATCATGAAATGCTCAGAAGTGAACAAGTTCTCAGCCTGTGAGATCTTATCATTCCTTTGACTGTGAAGTTTCTCTTGATGAGTAGATTAAAAAGGGGTGGAGGGACAGGCATGCTAGAAACTGTGACAGTCACCTAAATGTCCAAAGTAAAACCAATACACCACTTTCATTTTCTCTACTTTACAACTTGCTTTGTCTTCCGCTTGAATCTCACTTTCCTTAAGCAGCTTCCTAGTGCCTGGAGCCCCCAAGAACAGACCTAAAATCCTGTGAGCAGTTGAATAGGAGAATCCCATTGGACGTTCTGGTCCAGCCACAGTCCCGTGGCTTGCCAAAATTTGAACCAAGAGTGAGACATGGAAAGAAACTGCCTGAAGAGTGAAGGAGATAACAAGTCTGGGCTGCTGGGAGTATGCACATGTCCCTAATAGCTGTGAAATATTTTCTCAGCTCTTGACCTAGGCTACCAATATGTGCTTTCCAGATTCTGACTGGTCGTCAGTCCTCTGGTCTCTCAGAGAGTCCTTGCCCAAATGTTATATCTATATCTATATCTATAACTTCCCTGTGCCAAACTCTAAGTAGTCAAGAGAAGACCCCAGGTAGCCCATAGCTCGAAATTAAATAAGCATATTATCTGACTGGGTATGTGTTAGAGTCGATTAGGAAAGAAAAGATAAAAGCCTTACTTTGTGTTAGGCAGCCTGTACAACTCCATTTCTAACACAGTCATTGAGACACTGAGTGGTACAGGAGACAAGAGGGGGCTGTGAAAGGGCCACAGCTTCAGAGTGGACTTGAATAGAAAAATGCCTTGATTTTGGTTGTGTCCCCCACCCCTTGTTTAAAGCGCTGTTCATTTGTTAATCTATATTGGCACCTTATCCCCAGGCAGAACAGTCAACCATCTAAACACTTAAACAAGGAGAAGGAGATGGAAGGAGGAACATCAGAGGGAGAAAATCCAGGACTGCAGAAAGAGTGGACTTGGATGATCAGATCTTTGTCGATGTCCTGCTCCTTGAGACCATCTAGCTGGTCTACTCGGCCAGGGCAATGTACTTGTTGTTGAGGTCATAGGTCTTGAAGACATGTGTGGTGCAGTGTTCCATGGGGATGAGAGTAGCATGCAGTGGGGTCAGCTCAATATGGGACAGGTCCTCATTAATGGGGTGCTAGTCCAGCTGGAAAAAGTGCAAGTGGACAGGGAACATATATGTGTTGTAATTCTTCTTGAAATCTTGGGCTAGCAGCTCCATAAAGGAGACATCTCTGGACTCCAGACACTTCTCATTTTCATAGATCTTCTTCACATGTAGCTTCTGCTTCTTCTTCTCACTGAGGAGGATGTTGCCCTTGTCTTTCTCATACAAGGTGACCAGGATGTTCTTTTTTATTATTATTAAGAAATTTTCTGTTAGTTTTACATACCAATCACAGATTCCCCCCTCTCCTCCCTCTTCCCAAGCCCCGCCTTCCCCCCAATCCACCCCCATTCCCCCCAAACCTACCCCCATTCCCACCTCCTCCAAGGCAAGGCCTCCCATGGGGGAGTCAACAGAACCTGGTACCTTCAGTTGAGGCAGGTCCAAGCCCCTCCTCCTGCACCAAGGCTGTGGAAGGTATCCCACCATGGGCACTGGACTCCAGAAGGCTACAGGGAGGGATCCTGATCACACTGCAAGGGGGCCCCTTAAGCAGTTTAAGCTACACAACTGTCTTGCCTATGCAGAGGACCCAGTCCAGTTCTATGGAGGCTCCACAGCTATTGGTCCATAGTTCATGAGTTCCCACTAGTTTGGTTTGGTTGTCTCTGTACATTTCCTCATCATGATCATGAACCCCCTCCACCTTGCTCATAGAATCCCTTTTCTCTCTCTTCGACTGGACTCCTGGAGCGCAGCCTGGTGCTTGACTTTGGATCTCTACATCTGCGTCCATCAGTTACTGGATGAAGTCTCTACAATGACAGTTAGGGTACCAGGATGTTCTTGAGCCAGTCATGAATGCTCAAGGGGAACTCTGTTAGCTCAGAATCCAAGCAGTGGGTGATGTATTTTCATAGCCTAATGTAGTCCACATGGAGCCTGATTTTCTTGGTACCCTCCAGAGTGTACTTGGCAGCAAAGAAGTGGCAGGAGGGGTCGAAAGGCTTGTCATTGATACACACCTTCTCAAACTCACCATTGAGAACAGTGCAACTGGCAGGGTCCTGGCACGCATGCACACACACACACACACACACACACACACACACACACACACACCACGGGTGTCTTGTTCTCGTCCAGCTCACACACCTTGCTGTGTTTCCAGTTGTGGGTCTTTCAGGAGGTGTCAGCCATCACCTCCTCAACAGCTTCTTCGGCACTGTTTTCAAACTCTTCCATTTGCATCTGGATGGGTTTGGTACCCATGGGTTCCCCAGCCTCCTCAGCCACCATTTCCTCTGCCACTACCTCCTCAGTGGCTTCAGTTGGCTGAAGGGTTTCCAAGACTCTCCAGGCCAGACAGAGAAGAAAGATGATCCAGGCTCTGGCGGTGGTGGGAACCCTTGGCATAGGCATGCACTCTAGCAGCAGGCAAAAAAATTCTCCTGTAGTACTTTCTTAAAATAAAAATATCTTTTTTGCACAAACCCCAAAAGAATCCTTTTGCTATTTTGACAGCTTCTTTAGAATAATAATTTGTGTACCATAAAGTGGGAACTATTAATTGTAAACTTTGAGAAACTTGAGTGAATACATTGCTGGCCAAGCAACCTCATAATCTACTATTATCTGTCTTTTTGTCTGTCTGTCTGTCTGTCTATCTATCTATCTATCTATCTATCTATCCACCTTTCTTATTTATTAATCTTTAGACAAGATTTCAAGTATCTCAGGTGGCCTCAAACTACCAAAGTCACAGAGGATGACCTTGAACTTTTGATCCTCCTGCCTCTAGACCCCAAGTCCTGAAATTATAGTTGTGTACCACAACTCCTGTTTTATGCTGTGTTGATGACAGAAGCCAGCCTTCCTGCATGTCAGGCAGGCACTCTAACACTTAAGCTAAATTCCTAACATCACAACCAACTTATAAACCTTCAATCACTACAAATAATTCCTGACATTAATTTGCAATCTCTCTTACATGTAGCCTCAAGCAAACACTGGTCTTTCTCCAATGGTCTCTATACCTTTCCATTGAAAAAGACGTTCAGCATAGATTAACTCATTAAGCAAGGGCACCTACTGAGTATGGCTTCTTACACTCTGCATCCTACTTGAGTCCATCCACATCACTTCATTAAAGATTTGCTTTATTTTAAATCATATATATGTGTGTGCATAGGTACATATGAGTACAGTGTCCTCCGAAGCAAGAAGAGGGCATTGGTGGATCCCTCAGAGCTGGAGTGATAGGCAGTTGTGAGCCCAGCCATCTGACAATGTGGGTTCTGAAAATGGAACTCATGTCCTTTGCAATAGCAAGAACAGTACACACTCTTAACTAGTAAGCCATCTCTCTAGCCTCATTTCATGTATCAACTGCATTAATATTGTTGAAGATGAATATACCACAATATGATGTACTAGCTTGTTTTGTCTGGTTTCTAGTTTGGAGTTCTCACAAGTAGCATTGAATCTGTATGCTTGTTCAAGTCTTTGTACTTGCATTTATTTTGTGGGGTGGAAAAAATACCTCAGGGTAGAAATGCTGGACAATGTGGAAAGAAATTATTCAACTTGTGAGGAAATTGTCACACTGTTTTCTAGGTGTCAACATCATTGGACATTTCTGCCAATAGCGTGTGAGATGTTTGTGTGTGTGTGTGTGTGTGTGTGTGTGTGTGTGTGTGTGTGTGTGT